>CM022706.1:48839428-48965565 GCA_012295165.1 Asparagus setaceus | reverse complement strand
GCTTTGTAGAGTAGATTTACTTTCATGTCTTTAATTTTGCATTACTTTCTTGCATTTATTTTGTAGTATAGATTTATTTTTCTTGCATTATTTTCAAAAGGCTAGAACCCCTATTGAGTTAGTTTGTATTTTTATTCTCTTCTTTTTATTTTCTTTGTTTTTATTTTCTAATATGTGGAACTAATTCTTGTAGGAATTCTGAATTGTATGAAACTAGTTTGATCTCTTTTATAATTTGTGAATTATTCTCTTATGCTTAAAATGATCATGTTTAGGATAATCAACTAGAGAACTAATTGGTAGAAGAAGAATTTGATAATCTATGCTTATCTTGTTTAGTTTGATAGGTTATGCTTATGAATTCTAGAATTACTATCTAGTTGTTGATCTTTTCATGAGTATTAATTTTACTTGGATGATAATTTGATAGGTTATGCTTTTTTAAGTGATTTGATAGTTCATGCTTAACAAATCTAAAGTAAAATGTGATAAAAAGGAGAATGGTTCATACTTTATAACTAAATTAATAGTGGATTCAATTCTAGATTCCTCATATCTCTAATTGAATCCTCCATCTTTACTTTCTTGATTTTCCCTTTATTCTTGATTTTCCTTTATTTGTTTCTTGATTTTATTTTCTTCTATTCTTTCTCCCTCTTAATTTAGTTTTGTTTTTATTTACATATAATCACAACCACTCTCTCATCTCTCCACAATCTCATTTATCACTCATAATTGTCGACACACACACAACTTATGAACCAATTTTGATTAATTCCTACAATACCTTCTCATGGATCGATAACTTTTATACTATAACTTTATAGTTGTGTGCTGCAACTTATGTTCTATTTATTTTCCTACACCACGCCTCTACATTAGCCGGATGTCCGACTTTACCATCATCTCAGACATTCTTCCGGTACCACCTCATATGCTTAGCAGGTCTTTGTTCATATACAACCGCTTCAGTCTAGGTATCAAGGGAAAATGGTAAAGGACCTTTGCTGGAATCTTCCCATGCTTAAGCACAGACCTTGATGTCCTATGTGTTGAATAGCTTTTGTATTGTACCCACTATGACAATCCGCAAGTTGGACAGTTCTGAAAGTCATTGTTATCCTTATAGTAGAGGATACAATCATTAGGGCATGCGTTGATCTTATTGTAATCAAATCCCGTGATGGAAACAATCTTCTTTACCTTATCATAGTTTTTTGGTATGCTCACTTTTCCATTCGTAATCACTTTTCACAGCAACACAAGCAACATATTAAAATATTTATGTGCCATTCTGCTAAAGGACTTCATACGCAAAAGTCGCAACATAAATGATAATCAGAACTCTGCAACTCTCATACGATCTTTTTATCGCCTTCTATTAGTTTCATTATCCGTATAGCTTCTAATCATTCACATCTTCGATATTTTCTCGCGAACTTCAAAGATCCTCAATATCTTCGGGCCTATAGTATAGTATGGTTAATATATTAGCACACATTGTTTGTGTATCATTGTTCATGGGAGTTGGTTTGTTATTCATTGCTCGCTTGAATTGCATGTACGCTTCGCTGGCCTACAACAAAATTTCAAACAAAAGAAATGCCTTTATTTTAGGCGCATAAATGAAAACGAAAATTACAACTCTCTTCCTTTGTGAACAAACACGCAGGATCTCTATTTTACGGATCCTCGCTATGTGGGTTCTTTGCTCCTGTCGGGACTTTTATTCGTCTCCACCACCACCAAGCAATCCCGATCTCCGTGTAAACCCGGTTCCGAACTACAGACGAGGGGGCTCGCTTACTAAGGAAACGGTTACCGAGGGGATCACACTCAACGGCGAGAGGATCGTCATGGGATCGTGACTCACGGAAGGAGAGGATCACGGAGCGGGTGAGATCTACAAGGAGAAATCACAGCTATCCCCCAGGTTAAGACGGCTTAACCTAGAGGGTATCTCAGAAGTTCGACCCTAGTTTTTTTACCTTCCGCCTATAGATCCGACGCCGGCTGGACTTGAGCACGGCTCGGAACCGCAAGGCCAGAGATCTCGCGAGGGCTCTTCAAGTCCGCCAAAACCCGTAAAATCCAACCTCAAAGAACCAACCCCTTCCATGAGCAAGACCCCCATTTATACAAAAAGCAGGCCAGCGGGTTTCGGCCCCACCATTTCACCTCGCCAGTTACGGTGGCTCGGCCATGGTGGTCGAGCCACCTCGCCACTTGTCGCAGGCACTGCCATGGTCGAGGTGGCTCTACCAAAGTGGTCGAGCCACCCCGCCAGTGGTCGAGCCACCTACCACTTGCCGAATTTACCAAGTTGTCGAGGTGGCTTGCCAAAGCGGCCAGCCTCCTACCACTTGGCCGGTGTCGTCCCGCCGCCCAAGCCCGCCGATTCTTCATCGACTGGCCGACTCTTTTCGGTTCCCGCTTAGTTTTGCTCCTGGATGTCGCCATGGTTTGAGTCCGCGGTCCATCAACTTTCGTGAGTTCAAACGGCTCGCTTGCATCGACGGACTAAGCACGGTTGATTCCGCCTCGCCGACGCTGAGTTTAGCCAACTCGCCGCTGAGCTTCGCTGCCGGTTTTCCACGACGTGTCGCCATTGGTTCACGTATCGCCACTCACTTCATGGGTTCGCCGACTCGCTTGCGCTTTGCGTATAGATCACGCCGACGGGCGCTCGGTCGCCGCCGGATGGATCGCTTTGTCAACCCACCGCTTACGAAGTCTTGTTTGTATTGATAAGCAATTTTAACGCTACAGATACTCTCCAAAGCCGCCTCGCCTCGACTTGATGAGTCCGATGCTTTGACATGATGAGCCCTTCACTTTAATTGGCGGATAGGACTTGTGAATGACCGCGCTTGATCTCCATTCCCTTCAGCCTTTCCAAGCTTTTAGGATTGCTAAGATATTACTTGCATCGATTTTTTGTCTCACCGTTGTCGAAATCTCCACCGAAGTCGATAGATGAATTTCTTTTGAGGTTTCAAGATTTGATTCTAATTCTCTCTGTTCTCCAGTTGCTTGTAGGATACCTGGGTGTTTGGGTGCGCATTTATTGCTTGACCGTCTAATTTCAAACTCAGAAGCTAATTGAGTTCATTTGTCGCTGACTCGCGGTCGGGATTATCGCCCAATTGACCTCGATTCCTCCGCTGATCGGGAATTCTTTTGTGGATCCCAACCGCTGATCGGTGAATCCTTCGCCGACGACGCGGTTGGTTAGGCCGCCATCGCATTACTGCTGCAGCAGTGTTCATCCACGGTGGGAGGTATTCTTCCCAATTGTTGATGGTAGGCTCCCAAGGATGCATGAATCGCACCGATACGCTGGGAGGAGTCCTTTCGAGGTAGAGCGCTGTCCGGCCCATATAAGCCTCGCCGTAATTTTATCCTCCTTGAGGTCCCACCGAAGGAAATTGAGGGTTATCGAAGTTATCCTTAAGAATATGGTAATATTCTCCAGAACTTCTCGTAAGAACCGTGAATTAGTTTATACTGTAATCCTATTTGGAGTAGGGCATGGGAGAATATCCGAAGATTGAGTCTCTGTGCCACCTTGCCGATGATTTCACCATTTAGAGGTTAAGCTCCAAAGTCTACAAGATTTGAGCAGCCGGCTCGCCTATATCGAGGCCTCTAGCCTTGGCTTCGGATGCTTATGCTATTACCGACTCAAGTTCAAATGCGCCAGGCTGTGCATCATTTGGATATCGCTGCTGTCAAGCTTCATCTTCCGTGGGACATTTTTGGTCTTGTGTCACTAACCGGAGAAGCTTTGATAGTAGAGCTCAACAGAGCTTCAAGCGCGAGGGAGAGCCCGATCGCCTTGAAGTCGAAAGGCCAATAAAGAAAAGACTCGCCGCGTCTCGGAGGAATTTGAACTCGGCGTAAGCCGGTTGACACCAAGAAGGAGATCGCGAGGCCCTTAATGGCGCCAGGAGACTTTCGTATCGAAGCTCGTGAGGAACTTCAACAAGCTTTCCTCAATAAAGTATTTGAGTTAAAGCAAAACATATTGCCCTCTTGTGCTCTATTATGATTCTTTATTTCGCCAAATAATTAACCATAATACTTATAGGATTTTGGCAAACCCTCACCGCCAACGGATTTTTAGCCTTTACCAACTACCGCTTGAGTTGGGCTAGCGGCGGATTATTCGATCCGCTCAAGACGCGGACGCTAGGCCGGAAGAATGAAACTCTTCTAGACTTGTTGCTATGATATTGAATACATAGGCTCGCTACTCTTTACCGCCGAGATCGCCTCAACGCAGAGCGCTGGCTTAATCCCTTCTTAGGTTTCGATGAAATACCCCGTAATCGGACTCCGTGTCTTCTTCAATCGGAGAAAGACTAAACCAACGAACGCAGGAGGCCGACTTTAGGGTTATGGTCAATTCAATCTCAACGGATTTGATTAGCCTTTACCAACTACCGCTTGAGTTGGGCTAGCATGTAGATTATCCGAACCGCTCTACACACAACGCTGTGCTAAAAGAATGAAACTCTCTTAGACTTAATGCTACGATGTTGAATACGAGGCTCGCTACTCTTTTACCGCCGTAGATCGCCTCGCAACGCTGCGGTGAGGCGGCTTAATCCCTTCTTAGGTTTCTCGATGAAATACCCTTAATCAACTCCGTCTTCTTCAATCGAGAAAGATTCAAACCGGCGACGCTGCAGTTAGGCCGACTTCATCCCTTCTTAGGTTTCGGATGAAATACCCCTAATCAACTCGTGTCTTCTTCAATCGAGAAAGACTAAACCGGCGACGCAGAAGAAGGCCGACTTCATCCCTTCTTAGGCTTCGATGAAACACCCCAAGATGAATCTTTGCTCTTTGACCTGAGAAGGATTGAACCGAATAAGATTGATTGAGGTGGGAAAGGAAGAATGTATTCTTATTTCCCGGTGGAGAGGAAGGAGGATCTTGTCTCCTATCTCCTGATATTGGAAAGGAAGGATTTTTGTCCCAAGCTTCCAGTGAGACTAAAAATGGGATCTCCATTTTGAGAATCTTGAAAGATGAGACTAAGAGTGGGATCTCGAGAATCTAAGACAAGAGAGGAAGAATGTATTCTATCTTCTTGCTTCGGAGAGGAAGAATGTATTCTATCTCCGTAAAATGTGGGAAAGGAAGAATGTACTCTATTTCCCAATGAGAAACTAAGAGGATCTCCACCGAGAATCTGGAAGGGTACGGATAGCGCTTTGTAGGATTGCTAACCTAATTTGAGTGGACCTCTCGCTCGTGGAGGGAATCGAGAGGATTTTGGCCGGTGGTTGGACCAGGAGATTTTAGTGGCCCTCCACAATGAATTTGATCGGTGAGAGAATTTTGGAGGAAAACACAATAACTTAGGGTTATCCTCATGAAAATGAGTGAGATATTCTCGAGGAACTTCCCATCAAACGGTTATCCCCAATGTATTAAGGATAATACTTTTCGTAAACTTCCCATTTATCTAAGATTAATTGCCGGCCGCCATTCTCAGGTGATAAGGCGATATGCACCGCTTGAATAGACCGTGTTCATTATAAACGGTCCTTCCCATTTGGGTTCAATTTACCTTTCTTTTGGAGTTGAGAATTATCGTCGCCTAGCGCAGGACGAGATCTCCTCCCTAAAGGTTCTCTCGTCGAACTTTCTTGTTGAAAGCCCCACATTCTAGCTTGATAGAACTCAATGCATTGTTGAGCCTCCGTGCGCTCTCATCTAACATCTCAAGTTCTTCGAGACGCTTTTTGTTGTTCTTTGGCCATCTCTCGCGTAAGGGCGACGCCAAGTGACGGAATCTGATTTCCAACGGAGAATTGCTTCACACCCGAGACCGTGAGAGTACGGTAGCTCCCGCCGCACAGACGCATCACAGCGATATGCCCAGAAAAGCCCGAAGTTTATCGCCCCGCCTCGCTTGTTATTCTTCACAAGCTTCACAAAATCTTGATGATCGCCTTTGTTGAAACGCCAACCACCGCCGGATTATAGGTCGACGACATCTTGTATCTTGAATTTTCGCAAAACTTGATGAAGGAATTGCCGATAAATTAGACCGTTGTCATGCACGATCCATTCTTGGGACACCATGCTCATAGATGACATGGTGTTTGATGAATCGGATGATTGCATCGCCTTGACTCCTTTAGTGGGATTGCTTCACCACTTGAGAAGTAGTCTGTGATCGCTAGAATAAAGCGATCTCCCTTTAACCGACGGAGGAAAATGGGACCTACAACGCCCATTCCCATGTCTCAATGGCCGTGACGTGGTCGATGCATACCGCTCGAGGCCGATGCATATAATTCGGTGAATCACACGCTGCATTTCCGGCTTATCGACCGGCTATTAATCATCGTGGGCCAAAGTAGCCCATTCTCCCATTCGCCAGAGCTTGGGACCAGTCAGGCAAGACTACATTCACCTTCGCGTGCTTCAAGGACCTCTTCGCCTCCTTGTTTGAAAGGCATCGGAGTAGACCATCACGTACTCTCGCCATATAGCATCCGGGTTTCGCGGTCGTAAAGAACTGGAGCTCTTCACGGATTGACTCTCTCCTTCACGCCTTCCCTAATACCGTAAAACGAATCGACGCATAGGAAAGCCAACTCGGCTCTAACTTGGTTTGGGTTGCATGTGCCTCTTTGGTAACTACCCTTTGTCTTCTTGTACCCCATCATATATTGGTACAAAGAGTCGGTGAGTCCTCGACCGTAACCATTGCTCGGTTCTAAGGTTGTGCTAACGACACGCCTAACGCCGCCAGCATCCGCGAGCGCTTTGGAGGCGGGATATATTCGATGAAGAATTCTTCAATGAGTCGGCCATTTCAACGGCTACCGATGATAGGGGACTGATCGAGTTCCTCACTTCAGTAGTCACCACTGACCGCTTAACTATCGGCCAGAATCTCCATACGCTTCGAGATATTCACCCCAGCTCTTTACGGCTAAGTCCGATAAGTAGCGTTGTATTCGCTACGCTATTGGAACAGTGGTTCGGAGTGAATAAGCACGGGCATGACATGATTCCCCGGAAATCAAGACAACTCCGACTCCGATTTTAGAGCGTCCGGGGTTTTGCTACATTAGTGGCCCGAAGCTCCACAAAGTACAATCGCCATATTTGTTGGTGCGACGAGTGTTGACTTCCGACTTCATCCGAAGATCATCATATAGCTCAACCGCATCCGCTGTTCCGTTGGCGTACCAAGAGATCGCAAATCGCTTGCCCTTTGACCGACTTCGTTGTTTGAAGTGCAGTCGATTGGGATAAGAGCAAGGTCTATTTCGCCAAACGCCAACTCATTGAAGCCGGCCGGTCATAAATATTCGGACCGGATTTACGCTAGAGATAACATAAATCGCCCCGTCCGACTAAATAGTCGTGATTTTTCAATCGCGAACACTATGTAGGCACCGCCATTATCTGATATCGACTCAAAGACCCACTAATGTTCGCTCGTAATACATCACTCGCTCAGGATCTCGCCGCCGCCCCGCCAGTAAGACGCTTTAACGAAAGTGATCCGTCTTTGACGAGATCGTGAACGGTTTTCCGGACAAGGTGCAACAAGAACAGAGGTTTAGCGAGATACGCATTTAATCTCTTCAAACGCTCGACAAAGGCCGCCCCAAATAAACGACACTCTTCTTGTTCAACTTGGAGAACGGTTGGCACTTCCTGATAGGTTCGATATGAACCGCCGGATGTACGCCTAATCCTTTGTAACCCCTCGAAGTTCTCTCGATTTCTGAGGTTGCAACTCTTGAATTGCCTTCACTTTGTCGATCAACGGGATTCCTTTGTCGGTGACGACGGCCAAGGAACTTGCCACTAGACATCCCAAGGAAGGATTTGGCAGGGTTCATCTTTAGTTGATGAGTCCAAGATGAGATCAATACCGCTCCAAGATCTTTGATGTGATCTCCTTTGTCACGCTTTTACGCACCAAATCGCCGACGAGCATTCGACCGCTTTCTCCAAGATGATCCCGAAAATCTCATATTGCTCGCCGGTATGTTGCAACGGGCGTTTTAAGCCGAACGGCATGACCGTAGCAAATATAACATGCCTCAACGGGTGTTTGGGCCATCGTGCATCTGATCTTGATTGTTGTACTCAAAAGCCATCCATAAAGGACATCCTCAATCCACATGTATTGTCAACTATAACGCGGTGATTGGCGAGGGAAATCATCCTTTAGCAAGCTTAGGTCTCAGAGTCATACTGCATCCTAATCGAACCATTCTTCATGACCGACTATATTCGCCACCCAATCCGTGTTGAATTTCATGAATCCCATTCTATGAGTTTCTTTACTCGCCAACAATTGCCTCCAATATTTGTGGATCTAAACCGCCTTTGCTGCTGCTTGATGTGTTTGACATCCGCCTTTGATGTTGAGGCGATGTGTTGCCACATTAGGGTCGAAGTCCCCGCATGTCCTCGTAATCTAAATACATCGATATACTCCCCGATTAGGGCAATCAACTCTCTTTCTCTTCCGAGGGAAGGGTATTGATGTTTATGAGCTTAGGATGCTCCTCATCACCCATATTAACTGACTACCTCGCCCTTAGTGGGGGTTCTCTTTGTTCTAATCTATCCCCAAACGCTTCTCGAAGTTGATGGATCCATGGGTCTTCCCATGTTGGCATATCTTCATCACCTCAATAGTAGCAGGATCGACCGTAGCCATATTTGACATCAAAGCCTTGAAAGCTTCTCCGGTAATGGGGTGTCAATCCCAAGCCGAATCATCTAATGTCCGCCTCCTTATCGTGGATTATCATCACTAGCCATGAGCATTCATCTTCTCGAGGAGGATTCAGATCCCAACTCGCCTCAATGCATAGTAGTTATCCCGCTTCCCTTTGGGACATATGTCTTTAGGAGGGACTCGAGGACCTCGCCTCAAACATAGACCTTCTCTTGGTCAAGTCGCACTCCCACTTCTTCATGATACCTGTTTCGCACTATATCTCAATGTGTGGAGGATAGGCCCTTGTCATCTTCATCTTCTTCTAAGAAATGATTCGCTGCCGGTTTTTTCCGAAACCAAGTCTTTTTCACTACTGATCTTTTTGGGATGATGGCAGGTCCCTAAGGATTTTTGAACCGCTTTTGTGTAAAGCAAGATGACCGAAGTCAGGTGCAATTGTGGTCGTATAAACCTCGCTATTACATCATTCAAAGACAAAGGGTACTCTAAATCGCCATTTATTGATTCATCGGCAATTTGCCAATTACAATGTTCATCCGACGATTCTTCTTCATCGCCAAGATTGATTACAAGGGTACAATGTCATTCAAAACAAAACCACCACTATAATCAAGCCCGGCTTCGATCGCCTTCACCGCTGTCCGTGCCTTTGGGCCGATGATTCAGTTTCGACTCATTACCGAGAGGAGAGAATCAAGAAAATAATTTCTACCCCTTAAACGGCCGCTTGTCCGCACCACCGCCTTGACTCATTATTCGTGGTCTACATATTTGAGACACCGATGAAGAGTAGATGGGACTATAACGCTACCGCGGATCCAAGGTCACTCCAACAATAAGTTATAGGAAGTCTCACAATCACATACAGGTGACTTCGACTTTAAATCCCCCATTTGGCACTTTATCCGATTTTACCAAGCGCCGAGACCCGGTGTTAAACCCATAGATCATTGTGCCCGCTGGACGCCCTTTATCGGGCAGGATTCCAAGGTGATACATGAGGCTAGGGCATGATGCTCAACAATGAACCCTGATCGACTTGGATCCTGCTAACTTCACTAGAGCCAATATACCCGCGAAGTATAGCGCCTATCGCTTTGAATCTCGCCCCGCATATCCTCCTTTGTAAAAGTGATGCAGTGTTTGGCTGCTGTTGCATTGTTGTGTAGATTCTTCCTGAATCGCTTGATCTCGAGTGAGAAACACCTCGTAATCAGCCGTAGCTTGTAGAGCTTCCCTGCTCTTTGACAATCGGAGCAACTCAGAGAGTTATTCCGCCGGATGTTCGCCACCGGGCCATGACGCCGAAACGGTATGGAGAGTTCGATGTTCCTTTGCCTATCCCTCACCCAAGCATTGAATCGACCGCTCGAGTTGAGCTTCCTCGACTGGAGGTCGCTTTCTCCTTTTCGCCTAGCTTTTTTCTTTAGCAAATTGCCTGTCCTTCTCTCGCACGAAAGTGAGAGGAGTCGGTCACCCCCAGCCTCGACAAAGGTCTTAGCATTTGGGTTTGAGCCTGGATATTTGTAACTATATTCATATCCCGCCTAGTAGCGAAGACTTCGTGCTCCTCTTCGTGAAATTGAAGGTGGCTACTTTTTCATCATCCTTCTCTCGAACAAGCAAAGATGGCATAGCTTGCCTTTTTCCCTTGGTCTTCCTTTTGGCCGAGGATGTAGTCCACTCGACCTTCCAAAGAAGTCGTGGTGGACCCAAAGGATTTCTCCGCTTGCCGTAGCGTACACGAGCCCCTTCTTACGCTGTTCGTGAGGATCTTCATTCACCATCTTCATTCCTACCTTCACAACTGGCGCCGGTTGGAACCAACCAAGGAACTGATCCAAGCTTATAGAGACCGTGATTTGCTCCCACCTTCTTCTTTTAGAGGGTTTCGAGTAATGACTCCAACATCTATCAAGGCCCATCTGTCCTTGAGATGGTAGCGTAACTTTGTAGGATGGTGTACCGCCTCGGTAAGCAACGCATTCTAGGATCCAGAACCTTGTTTGCCTCCTCTTGGTCTACAATTGGGGCAACCGATTTTGTTGTTTTCCGTAAGGTATTTGAAGATGCCTGTAACTTCCTCGCCCTGAACGAGTAAGTTTTGGGAAACCCGAGCCGATGGTTTCGATTCGAGTTTGTTGACGCATTGAGGCTGCGATTGTCAGCGGTACACGCTGTTGCGACCGCCGCTGTGGTTGCAGCTCAACGCTTGATTAGCGCCTACATGACTTTGTCGGTGCTTTACCTTTGCCATGGGGACAAAGTTCTGCTGGCATCCACCATAGGGCGACTTTCTCCGCTTTCTTCCTTCTCGTGAATCGCCGCTTGCTCTCCACGATCCTAAATCTTTCCGTGTCTCTGACGGCGCAGCTCCCATTGCTTCCAACACGCCCAATGACAAGTTGCTATGACAAGTTTGGAGGATGAACTTCTCCGCATATCGGGTCTCGCATTCATTGCCTTATTTCCAACCTCTTGACGGTTATCCATCGCTTCGCCCTTCGCTCGCCCAACAAAGAACCGATGGATACCCTGTCATCGCGAAAAATTGGTGAGAAACATGGCCTCCATATCATCCTATTAACGCCCCTGGTTTGAGACGGCTGTACCAATCAAGGCAGCCCACTAAGGGTGCCAACGAATGACCCAACCATCAAGGGCTCAAGGTCGAGATAACGCTTCTAGATGAGACTTGAAGTAGATCAAGTGTCGAGGGTGATCCCTCCACAAATGGCGAAGTTGATGAGGTCAACTTTGTCGCACGGATTGATTCCCACCCCTTGCAAGGACATGGTATACCCGCTTTCTTTACCTCTTGAGCGGAAATCAAAGCATTGATTTTGCTCTCAAGGTCTTTAATTTCTCGCTCTCCCTACATCTCCGTCGTAAACTTTGGGAGGAACGACGGTGTTATCGCTAGCGCTTTGGCCGAAAGCAAAGATGACCATCTACGCTCCGACCTCCTTCTCCGTCGCGGTCGCTATCCGTTAAATTGACATTATTGGCGACTTGGCTCGCTTTGGCGGTTCATTATCGCCTGATTCGTTGGTCATGCATTGCTCTATCGCCGTGATGGCTGGCCCATTTCAAGCTTAAAGTCGCCCTTTGCTTGGTTAGGCCTCTTCAAGCATCCGGGACACTTGATCCGCGCCGATCATGAACGCCAGGTTGTCCTATGCCGAGATTGTATTATCTAAGCCATTATGGGAGCCAGATCCTAACTTCATCATCCGAGGGTAATCCTTCGTGATCTTTGCGATAATTGTCGCCTAACACCTGACCGCAATCGAAATATTCGCTGCGATGCCCTGAACGGCATGTGACGCACGCCCTCTCATTGGTCATATTGATGGTAACACTGCAATTCATCACCTTGAGGGCTCCATCTCTTTTTGCGAAAAGCTGCCTTTGACTTTGGTTCGCTGACTCGTGCCGGCCTATCAAAACCGACTTTTTCCGAGTCGCTTCAGCGCATTGTACCACTGGATAACATCAGCTTTGATTGCTTTCAACACAAGCAAGGCATGTTTGATTCTCGGGCGCTCTTCTTTCAGATTTATCACGGCGTCCCGCCCGCAACCATCCAGGGTCGACTTCTCCGCCCAACCTCACGTCCCACCGGCCCAGCCCTTTCCTGCCACCCTCCGCTTACCAGAATGGCCCATTCCCAACGGACCCAGCCTCGGCCCCAAGCCCGGCCCCGGGTCACACCCATCCCCGCCTGCCACTTTGTTGAAGCATCTGAGCCTGAGCATCGGGAGTTGCGGATCTTCACTGGCAGCTAGGCTTGATGTCGGGTTCGCCGGGTTGAAGCCTCACGGACTTGGGCTTCCAAGCTAGCCGATTTGTTCGAGCATTTCGGGCCGCCCTCTTCTCAACTCGTGGGTTTGTTGCACCAGTTTTCCTCGTGGTTATGCTGTAGGGAGCGCCGGGCGCTCTGGATAACGCTCTCGCTGCGGAACGACCGCTTGACTCGACCCATCTGCTCGCCGCCGCCAGTAGGAATCGGCTACTCGTGATTTCAACCTTCAGTCAATAACTTGATCTTAGATCCGCCATAGCGACCCTATCCATTGACTCTTTCGCCTGGCAATTGTTTCGCCAGCGCCGACGCCGGACGGGCTCTCTTGAGAGAGTCACGACGCCATTGGCTAAATCGACCCTCTAAGATAGAGAGGCTCTAAACATTTGGCCTAGCAATGGGAACCACCGTTGTCTCCAATCTTGACGGGCGTGTTGGTGGATCTTCTCGCCCGCAGACCGAGGCCGATCGGGTCTTCCTTGCAGCGACCATCTTGGACTTATGGGGAACTGATCTCGACGCAGGAGGAGAGGTATTCTCATACTTCTTCTCCGGTCGAACTCAACTCGACTTTCGATGACCGGATCGGATCCGCGCTATGCACACGACGGCTTCTTTGCCGAAGCCGCTGGCTCCACCGGTCGCCTTGTTCACGGGGAAAGTTGGTTTGTTATTCATTGCTCGCTTGAATTCAGCATGCCTTCGCTGGCCTACAACAAAATTTCAAACAAAAGAAATGCCTTTATTTTAGGCGCATAATGAAAACGAAAATTACAACTCTCTTCCTTTGTGAACAAACACGAGGATCTCTATTTTACGGATCCTCGCCATGGGTTCTTTGGCTCGCGTCGGACTTTTATTCGTCCGCTGACCACCTAACTCCAATCCCCGTGTAAACCCGGCCCGAACCACAGACGAGAGGGCTCGCTTCACGGGAAACGGTTACCGAGGGATCACACTCACGGCGAGAGGATCGCCATCGGGATCGCAGACTCAATGGCGAGAGGATCACGAGCGGTGAGATCTACAAGGAGAAATCACAAATATATCCCCGAGGTTAAGACTAAGCTTAACCTAGAGGGTATCTCAGAAGTTCGACCCTAGTTTTTTACCTTCCGCTCTATAGATCCGACGTCGGGTCGACTTGAGCTCGGGTGCTCTCTAACCGGGCGTCAGATCTCGCGAGGGCTCTTCGTAAGTCCGGCCAAAACCCGTAAAATCCAACCTCAAAGAACCAACCCCTTCCATGAGGCAGACCCCTATTTATACAAAAGCAGGCTGGAGTGGTTCGGCCATTTGCCGAGCCACTCGCCAGGTTGCCATTGAGGTGGTTTCGCCATAGAGGCACTCACATTGGCTGGTGTGGTTCGCCAGTGGCCGAGCCACCTTGGCCATTTGGCCGAGGTGTCGCCGCTTTTTCCGGCCAAGCCGCTTTCTCCGCCGATTCTTCGGCCGATTTTCGCCGACTCTTTCGGGTCTTCCGGCTTAGTTTGTTCTGATGTCGCCATGGGTTTGAGTCCGCGTCCATAAACTTTCGTGAGTTCAAACGCTCGCTTGCATCGACTGACTAAGCACGGTTGATTCCGCCTCGCCGACGCTTGAGTTTAGCCAACTCGCCTCGCTTGAGCTTCGCTCGTCGGGTTTTCCACGACGTCGCTTCTGGTTTCAGACGCCGCCGACTCACTTCATGGGTTCGCGACTCTTGGCGCGCGCTTTGCGGGCGAATCACGCCGACGGCTGCTCGGTCGCCGTCGGGATGGATCGGCTGTTGTCAACCCACCGCTTACTTTAGTCTTGTTTGGGTATTGATAAGCAATTTTAACGCTTACAATCATCTATTCTCCCATCATCGGACGCAGCACGCTATCCGCCACCGCCTCCATTTCTTCAGACATCCTTTCCCTCGTAAAACGCCTAATATTTGTACTCGTAAAATCCTTATATTAAGTGTATGTAAATCACTTTTATTTACTAACGATAAATTTTACCCCAATAGTAGGGCAATACACAACATTACTATTTAACTTTTTTGGGTCCGCCAAAGCCAGCACGTATGAAGGCATTTATCCCATCTTTTTATCGACTTCTCCTCCATCTCTCAATCGTGAATATTGATCTAGGACTTGTCGGACCTATCCTCATCCATATGTTACATATAATTTTTAATTAGTGGAATCGAGCATAATCGTGTAATGTGGAAATTAAATTAACACATCAAATTAATGGTTGGGTAATGTTAAATTTTTTTCAAATCCGAGAAATACAAATTATAACAATCTCGAGGGGAATTGCCAATACATAAATTATGTTTTGTTATGCTCCTAAATTGAATAAGACACTTTAACTACTGCCATAGGAAATGGACCTATCCCATTAGGAATATATAGTATGTATATCTAGCTTTGTATACTTTATGCATTTTATTTCTAGAAAGTTTTGGTAGACTCGCTCACTGCTCTTCAGTACTGTGGATGTTATAATGCTGATCAATAATAGATAGATAATAGATAGATGCTAAAACAACATACACCTTTGTACATTGAGAACAATACTATACATGTTATCTAAATTTTTAGGAACAAAAAATATAAAGTACACAAAGATAGATGACACACTACTATATTCCTAACCACCGAGAAGGGGAATACTCTATTGCATCCAATAATTATTGCATTTAAATCATGCCCTAACATAAAGTAGATTATTCTCTTTAGATAGAAAAATTAATTTCATACCCAACTAGAATTATGCGCGCTTATGTTAGAAGAGATTGACATCCAACATTATTAGACGGAAACTAGGGTAACCGATTTCACCCTCCCTAATCATGATATATAATATAATAATTTGTAGTATATCAAACTAAATTGGATGCATCAATAAGAGCATAAGGATTTATCAACAATCATTGTTTTATTAGTTTGATTAGGATAGGGTAGATTTAAAGCAGATCTTAAACTTAGTCTAATTAGAGTCTTAGACTTTGGTAATATAATCATGGTTAAAATTAGTGTTATTTAAGAATAAAGTCCAAATTTAGTTAGAATTGGATTAAATGAAAATATGACTAAAGTTAGTTTAGTTAGGATGATAGACTTAGGGTCATATAATATTATTGGGATTAGGCTTATTTTTATTGAATAACTTTATAGTAACATTTAATAGGTTGGTTAGGACTAATGGTTAAAGTTAGTTTAAAGTAAAATTAGTTTAATTAAATTTATGATTAATGGTTAAAGTTAGTTTAATTAGGAGTCTATACTTAGGGTGATATTTTTGGGTTAGGATTATGAATTTTATGGTTAAATTAATTTAATGAGAGTTACTAGGATTAGGATGAGGGTGCTTAAAGTTAAATTACTTTGTTGAATTACTTTGTTATATTGTTTTCTGTAGATAGTTCATAGAGTTAGGATTAGAGTTATTAAATTTAAATTAGTTAATTATATTTAGGATTAAGGCTAGATTTGGGTTCAGTTAGTTGAATTAGACGGTCATTGACTTGGGTAATGTATTTATGGTTATAATTAGGATTATTTTGAATATATTTGTTCAATTAGGATTATTAGATTAGATTAGGCTTACTAAAGTTAAATTAGTACCATTTTATAGGATTAGGCTAAGAAAAATATTAAAGTTAGTTTAATTAGGTTCTATACATAGGTAATGTGACTAGGTTAGTATTAATGCATCATTTTCTAGATTAGTTTAATTGAGTTATTAGAGTTAGGATTTTAATTAAGCTAAATTAGTTAAGTAGAGATAGGATTGCTGAATTTTGGGTTAAAGTTAGTTAAATTAGGGTTATGCACTCTGGATAGATTAGTTTAATTGTTTAGATTTGCTAGAATTAAAGCTAGGATTAGGCTGCCAAAGTTAAATTAGTATTATATGGATTAGGTGAAATAAAAATTAACCTTAGTTTAATTAGGGTTCTGTACTCAATGCGGTTTGGGAGTTAACTAAGGGAAGGGACGGAAAGTTAAATAACGGAAAGGAAAGGTAAGGAATGGAAGTGAAAAGATAAAATATTGTTTGGGAGTTTAGTCGTGGTAACTAAAGTAAATTTGTTTTACATTGTTTGGGAGTTCTAGATTAGAGGATGGAAGTAAAGTGAATATAGCCAAAGTTACATAAATACCCTTATATATTGGATTAGAATGAATCTTGGCCATAGATTTTAGTGTGATAAGGGTATTGTTGTCTCATTACATTGTAAAATTTACACCCGCTTCCATTACTTCCCTCTTAAATTGGAGGGGAGAAAAATGAGTGCAAAATTTACACCCGTTTCCATCCTCTAACCCCTCAAAAAAACTCCCAAACAAGGCGAAAACAAAATTTCACTTTAACTTCCATTGGTTCACCTCCATCCAAACACACCATTAGGATAATGCTATTAGGGTCATGATGATGATCATTTTGGGTAGATCACTTTAATTAGGGTATTTGATTTCAAAAATTCAAATAGAAGTAAACCATAACCCATGCGATAAAAATAAGAAATTACAATAAAAACATACCATAATAAGATCGACAGCTGCGGCGCGAGCCGGCGGCGGAGAGGAGGATGCGGTGACGACGGCGGAGGCGAGCGACGGCGGCGAATTCAAGTAGTGGCAGCAGATTAGAGCGGCGGCGGTGTCGGAAGCGAGCGGCGGTGGCGGTGAATGATGTAGGCGTTAAAAAATACTTACAAGATCCCCGATACCAACTCGTGACGGGGAGTCGGCGAATGACAACCCATCGAATGATACGGACGTCAATAGTTAGGCGCGAACCCGACGCAAGAAACTCCATTGCCACAAGCACGTTTAAACCGACTTGAACGGACGATCGGATTTCGTGATCAGCTGAACCGAACGAACCAAGAATTAGTCCCGAATCAAATACGACGGAACCCAAGCCCGAGACGGAAAACGCCAAAACGACGAAAACGACAAAAACGCACTCGCTAACTTGGTCGGCGACCGCCTTTGGTGAACTCGCTTTGGCTTAACTCGCCTCGGCTAACTCAGGGGTTTGGCTTAACTCGTCATTTTGGCGAATCCTCGCTTTTGGCAAACTCGATTCTCGGGCAACCCAAGTTTACAACCTCGTTCATTTTGGCGAACTCGCTCGCAAACTCGCTCGCGAACTTCTCGTTTGGCTAACCTCGCTTCATCTCGCGAACTCAAGGTTTACGAACTCGTCTATTCTGAACTCGCTTTTGGCAAACTCGGCTTCAAGGACTTTCATGGCTTAACTCGTTCATTTTATTAACTCGCTTCAAGCAATTCATCGGGCGAACCTTGTTTTCCGCGACCTAGCTTGACGTAACCTCGTTCATTTTATGAACCTGCTTCATAACCTCGCCTCCGGGCGACCTTGTAGCTTAACCTCGCGTTCATTTTGGCTAACCTCGCTTCTCATGACCTCGCCTTTCGGCGAACTCCGCCGGGCGACCCAGACTTTTTAACCTCGTGTTCATTCAAATAACCTCGTGGTTCACTTGGGCAAAACAGCTGCCGCCAAAACTCGACGCTGAAGTGTCCGCTTGGTTCGACGATTTGTGTCCGCCATAGCCCGACACCAAATGGTGTCCGGCTTGGTCGACACCCGTGCGTCCGCCTTGACTCGACACCAGAGGTGTCCGCTACTGACACCGTGCGTCCGTTTGACCTCGACACCAGAGGTGTTCAGTATGGCCGGACACCAAAAGTGTCCGACAACCCCCTTCCGCTTCTCCATAAATAGTCTAGGTGCTGCCTGTGGGTGGGATTTTCTCGATATTTGAGAGGAGCTCGCGAGATCTACGAGCGCCGACGACGGTTCCAAGCACCGGGCGAAAGCACAAGTTCCGCCGACGCCGATCTACAAACCGCCAGGTAAGCAAACTCGGTCGGCACGATCGGCAGTTGATTTCTCCTAGTAGATCTCACCCGCCCGCCATCCTCTCCTTCGAGGTGGATCCCCGGCGCATCCCTCCTTCGTGAGTGTGATCCCCTTAGGGCTGCTTCTTCGCGGCGAGCCCTTCACGCCCGTGAACCCTGGCCCTACCGATCGAATTGGCAAGTGGTCCACGGACGATTCAAGTCCCTAAGACAGTAAAGAACCCACGCAAGCAAGGATCCCGACATACGAGATCCTCGTGGTTTGTTCACAGAAGAAGTTGTAATTTCTGTTTTCATTGTACTTTTAAAATAAAAGGCATTTTCTTTGAATTTTGTTGTAGGCCAAAGAAGTCGTAGCAAGTTCGACAATGAATAACAAAACGACTTTCCCCGCGAAAAGTTCGCCATCACAAGGGGAGCCAATGATCTCACCGATGATCGTCAGGTCGTAGCGAATCTAGATCCCGGGTCAAGAAGAAGTCAAAGGCCCAAGGACAGATAGGAAAAAAGAAAAAATTTTCTGTGCATACTATCGCCCTATCATGACCGGACCAAAACCCGCGAGGGTGTAATAATTCCGCCCAAAGAAGTTAACTCAATCCACGCTAATCCGGTTTCATGTGGGTATCATACTATCGCCCTTGTCCAAATCTTCCTCCCACACAAATCCGTATGATCTCCGCCGCAAGAAAGATCCGCTGGTCCTCGGCTCAAACTTCAAGGCGAGGATCTTAACTCCGCCATTGTCGGTTGCACCAAATGGCATCCTTCCAAAGATCCAAGATCGCCGGATCTACGCAGGAGATCACCGCTGATGGCGCACACTCTCAAAGAGAGCTCCGCCGAGGCGACGCCAACGCTTAGCTGCGGAGTTCGCCAAGGCCCCGGAATCACCGACAGCTGTCCGCTACAAAGTGGATCTCAAGTCCAGAGAATGTCAAGAACCTCATCAACAGACTGGCAAGCAACCCTCCAAGTCACAACAAATGATTGGGTCCACGCCAAACGGAACCGATCAACACTTGAAGAACGATCCCGAGGCTCGCGGCATTGCTTGCACACACAGGCTCTAGTTGAGGGCTCGATATAGAAGAAAGGAGAAGTGGACAAGAAGCCACCAAGAATGCACCAAGTTTGGAGGTCAAACCCGAGCAACGGTTCGTGCCAAGGCCGGTATCAACCGAGGATCACCACCCCAAGCTGATTCTACAAAGGCTCGCCACCCCGTGATGATCTCCGCCAAGGGAGGTCCGCCTCAATATCGATTCCACCTCCCACATCGCATCCGTTGCCGCCCACCCTGCCCGCCTTTGGCCGAGCACGCCGAGCTTTCCAAAGCAAGAAAATGGCTTTGGAGCACCTCGCTCATTGCATGATGATCGAGGTAAAATTCATCAAAGAACGCATTGGGTCTGCGGAAGTCCCGTCACTCCTAGTGCAGGGGTCGACCTCCTCAACCGTAATAGGAAGACTTTGTAGTCGCTGCACTAAAGTTATGGATTAAAGTCCAAGAGCCCGCAAAGATTCACACTCGCAAAGCTGCACGCCAGGGCGAGACTTTGAAAGTCCTAATAAGGCAATTCATCCTCGATGGAGACGCTTTCATCGAGTGACGAGGACGTTATACTCGTGAAGTCGCACTAACACACGAGGGGTTGCTCCAGATTCATGCCGGCGAGTTGTACTATCGCGTCCGGGGTACGAAAATCTCGAAGAGAAGTTCTCCAATTGAACACGCATTGTCCGGTTCTAAACTAATCGTATGTGTTGTCGAATGTGACCGCACTGCCGCCCGAAGGCGCCGCTTTGATAGGCTTGGCAACAAAATGCCAAAACCTAAGTCAAGACGCTCACTAAGAAGATCGGGTCTCTGGCATGAATGAATTGCCAAGGGTAACCACCAATATGACTAGCAGAGGGGATTACCTTCGATGAGGAATGTCACTGAAGATCGGCGACCGCTACCCAATCCGATAGAGATGGTTATTCGCCCGATTCTCCGCTTGGGACTCGATATCGAAAGGTGAGATGTTCGAGGTTTGATGTCAAATATGACTACAACCGACCCCGCTATGATGGAGGATGATGAACATATGCCAACATGGGAAGACCCATGGATCCATCAACTCGTAGAGCAGCTTTGGGGATAGATTCAACAAAGAGAACCCCCACTCAAGGACAGGTAGTCCGTGTTAATATGAGTGATGAAGAGCATCCTAAGCTCATAAACATCAGCAATACTTCTCCTCAGAAGAGAAGGAAGAGTTAATTGCCTTGATCGTGAGTATATCGATGTATTCACCGAGTTACGAGGACATGCCTGACTCGACCCTAATGTATGCACATCCTCAACATCAAGATGGATGTCAAACCCGCCAAGCAACAAAGAAGACGGTCTGGCTCCACAAATATTGCAAGCAATCGCTGACGAAGTGAAGAAACTCATAGAATCGGATTCATCGAGGAAATTCAACATCCGGACGGTGGCTAATATAGTTCCGGCCATGAAGAAGAATGGCTCGATTAGGATCTCGGTCGACACAGATCCAACGCCGCTTTCAAAAGATGACTTCCCTTCCAATCACCGATGTCATAGTCCATAACACGGTGGATTTGAAAGAATGTCATTCATGGATGGTTTCTGTTACAATCGATCAAGATGCACCCGATGACGCCAAGCACACGGGCGCGTAACGCCCATCGGTATATATTGCTACACGGTCATGCCGCTCGCCTCAAAATGCTTCGCCACATACCGCCGAAGCGATGACTAAAATTTTCCAGATCATCTCCGAAAACGATCGAATGCTACGCTGACGATTTGGTTGTGAAAAGCCGCGGACAAAGGAGATCACATCAAAGATCTTAGAACGGTATTCGAGCTCATGCGAACCCATCGCCTAAAGATGAATCCGCCAAATCCTTCCTTGGGATGTCCAAGTTCCTTGGCTTCGCTGCCACCAACAAAGGAATCCATGTCGATCCCGACAAAGTAAAGGCTATTCAAGAATTGCAACCTCCAAGAAATCTCGAGAGAACTCGGGTACAAGGACGGCACATCCGACGGTTCATATCGAACCTATCCGAAGTGCCAACCGTTTCTAAGTTGAACAAGAAGGGCGGTCGCTTATTTGGGACGACGCCGCCGAAAGCCGCTTGAAGAGATCAAGTCTTATCTCTAAACCTCCCGTTCTTGTCGCACCGCAATGGAAAGCCATTCCCGATTTACATCAAGGCAATGACCACTCGTTGAGCTTTGTTTGCGCAAGACGCATAGCCGTCACGAAGCAGTGTGTATTACCTCGAAATAACATTAGTCGGCGCCGAAGTCTCGAGCCCAATGGTGAGAAGCGTTGCCTTGCATTAGTGTTCGCGATTCGTAAAATGCGCACTATTTAGTCGGACAGACGATTTATGTTATCTCTAACGTGAATCCGGTCCAAATATTTATGACCCAACAAGCCTCAATGAGTTGGCGCTTGGCTTAAATGGGCCTTACTCTTGTCCCAATATGACTTGCACTTCAAACAACGTAAGTCGGTCAAAGGACAAGCAATTTGCATCTCTTGGTCGCCAACCCGACAACGGACGCAGCTTGAGCTATATGATGATCTTCCTGATGAAGTCCAAGAAGTCAACACTACATCGCACCAACAAATATGGCGCTTGTATTTTGACGAGCTTCGAAGCTACCAACGTGGCAAGTGCCCCGGATGTTCTAAGATTTTCGCCTGAGTCGGGTTGTCTTAGTTTCCCGTGGAATCATGTCATGCCCGTGCTTATTCGCCACCGAATCGCTCCAATAATGTAGCCGAATATAACGCGCTACTTATCGGCCTCGGGCCACCAAAGAGCCGGGGTAGAGTATCTCGCCGCACGGCGATTCGCAATTGATAGTTAAACGATCCGGAAACTACAAAGTCGTAAATCCGTGATCTAATTCCTTATCATCGTAGCAATCGAAATGGCGAGCTCGTCAAGAGTTCTTCATCGAATATATCCCGGCCCAAAACGCTTACGCCGAATGCGCCGGGCGGCGTTAGCGTGTCGTAGCACAACCTTCCGAGACCGAAAGCAACCGGTTACGGCCGACTCACCAGACTCTTCAGATCAATATATGATGAGGTACGAAGACAAAGGGTAGTTACCAAAGAGGTATATGCAACCCAAACCAAATTGGAGCCCCGAGATTGGCGCTTCCCTATTATCGACTACGTCTTGCATGGTATTCTGCCACAAGACGTGAAGGAGAGAGAGTCAATCCGGCGAAGAGCTCCCAGGTTCTTTTACGACACAGAGACCCAGATGTTATATCGTCGAGGGTACGATGGTCTTTTACTCCGATGCCTTTCAAACAAAGAGGCAGAAGAGGTCCTTCGGGAAGCACACAAAGGTGAATGTGGTGCACACCATCCTGGTCCCAAGCTCTACGATCGAATCAGGAGAATGGGCTACTTCTCGCCAACAATGATTAATGACGCAGCCTTGCACGCCGAAATGCCACGCGGTCAAATTCACGCTAATTATATGCATCCCCGAAATGCATCCTTCGCCACATCCCACCATTCGAGACATGGGGAATGGACGTTGTAGGTCCCATTTTTCCTCCATCACCAAAGGCGATCGGTTTATTCTAGCGACACCGACATTTCTCCAAGTGGGTCAAGCAATCCCGCTAAAAGAAGTCAAGGCGAAAGTACCATCATCAAGTTTATCAAACACCATGTCATTTATCGACATGGTGTCCCGAGACGGATCCTCGATGACAACGGTCCCCAATTCATCGCGAATTCCTTCATCGTTTTGCGAAAATTCAAGATACAAGATGTCTCACAATGTTTTATAATCCAAAGAAGAAATGGATTAGCCGAGCGCTCAACAAGACAATCATCAAAATTTGTCGGCTTGTGAAGAATAACAAGCCAGACCGACGATAAACTCGAGAAGCACTTTGGGCATATCGCACAACAGACGCGACGCCAACCGGAGCGATTCCCCGCACTTCGGTTTACTGTGTGAAGCTTTCCCGCTGGAAATCCAGATTCGCCACTTCGATCGCCCTTTCAACAGAGATGACGATCGAAGAACATCAAAAACGCCTCAAGAGCTTGAGATGTTAGATGAGAAGCTCGAGGCTCAACAATGCATTGAGTTCTACCAAGCTAGGATGTCGAGGGCTTTCAACAAGAAAGTTCGACAGAGAACCTTTAGAGAAGGAGATATGGTCCTCGCTGCTCGACGACCGATAATCCTCACTTCCAAGAAGAAAGGTAAATTTGAACCTAAATGGGAGGGACCATTTGTAATTGAGACGGCCTACTCTAACGGTAAGACGCTTAATTACCCAAAATGGCGACAAAGAATTAATGCCGATAAATGGGAAGTTCCCCAAGAAATACTACCCTTAGTATCTTCGATAACCCGCTTCGACGAAGTTCCTCGGGATGTTGCACCCACTTTTCTTGAGGATAACCCTAAATTTATTCTCCATCACAATTTCCCCACCGATCAAATTCCTTGACTGTAGGTCCACAAATTTTCTCGATACATTACCAAAGTCCCTCTTGATTCCTTCTATGAACAAGAGGTCCACTCAAAGTCCCTTTCACCGAGAGAATATAAAATTCTTCCTCTCCAAGCGTAAAATCCTTTTCGTGTCAAACGGAAGGGTTCCATCTTTCATCTTAGGTAGCTACAATCAAGGTATGCGCCGATTTTCGCACCGTGTTGTCCACCAAGGTCACCTCGAAGTCTCTTCGGTTCTCGGTGGAGATCCCACTCTTAGTTCCATCTTCATCTTAGGTAGCCGACTAAAGGTATGCGCGGGATTTTCGGACCAGGGGTTCAAGGTCACCTCGAGTCTCTTCGGTTCTGAGTGGAGATCCCACTCTTAGTTCCATCTCTCATCTTAGGTAGCCGACCGAAGGTATGCGCCGGATTTTCGCACTGTGTTGTCCGCCTCAAGGTCACCCGAAGTCTCTTCGTTCTCGGAGTGGAGATCCCACTCTTAGTTCCATCTCTCATCTTAGGTAGCGCCGATCAAGGTATGCGCCGGATTTTCGCACCGTGTTGTCCGATCAAGGTCGCCTCGAAGTCTTTTCGGTTCTCAAAGTGGAGATCCCACTTTTAGTTCCATCTTTCATCTTAGGTAGCCGACCGAAGGTATGCGCCGGATTTTTAGACCAGTTGTCCACCAAGGTCACCCGAGTCTCTTCGGTTCTCGAGTGGAGATCCCACTCTTAGTTCCATTTTCATCTTAGGTAGCCGATCAAGGTATGCGCCGATTTTTAGACCGTGTTGTCCACCAAGGTCACATGAGTCTCTTCGGTTCTCGGTGGAGATCCCACTCTTAGTTCCATCTTCATCTTAGGTAGCCGACCGAAGGTATGCGCCGGATTTTCGCACCGTGTTGTCCACCAAGGTCACCCGAGTCTCTTCGGTTCTGAGTGGAGATCCCACTCTTAGTTCCATCTTCATCTTAGGTAGCTACCACTGAAGGTATGCCGGATTTTCGCACTGTGTTGTCCACCAAGGTCACCTCGAAGTCTCTTCGGTTCTCGGAGTGGAGATCCCACTCTTAGTTCCATCTCTCATCTTAGGTAGCGCCGATCAAGGTATGCGCCGATTTTCGCACTGGTTGTCCGCCAAGGTCACCTCGAAGTCTTTTCGATTCCTACAACAGCCCCCGCTATTGGTTTCATTCCGAGAAATAGAACATAAAGTTCCTTCCTCTCACCAATTTAAGCCGGTTCACCATTCTCCCAAAAGAAGACACCAAGGTTCGCCTTGGGGCATTCTATCCCAAACCTAAGAAGGATAAAGCCAACGCCTCACACGCTGCTGCCGGTTTAGTCTTTTTCCGATTGAAGAAGACACCGAGTTTGATTCGGGGTATTTTATCCCGGCCTAAGAAGGATAAAGCCAACGCCTCACACGCGGTTTGCTTAGTCTTTTTCCGATTGAAGAAGACACCGAGTTTAATTTCGGGTATTTTATCCCGGCCTAAGAAGGATAAAGCCAACGCCACACGCTGCTGTTTGCTTAGTCTTTTGCCGATTGAAGAAGACACCGAGTTTGATTCCGGGTATTTCATCCCGGCCTAAGAAGGATAAAGCCAACGCCACACGCTGCTGTCGGGTTTAGTCTTTTTCCGATTGAAGAAGACACCAAGGTTCGCTCTTGGGGCATTCTATCCCGGCCTAAGAAGGATAAAGCCAACGCTTCACACGCTGCTGTCGGGTTTAGTCTTTTTCCGATTGAAGAAAACACCGAGTTTGATTCCGGGTATTTTATCCCGCCTAAGAAGGATAAAGCCAACGCCACACGCTGCCGGTTTAGTCTTTTTCCGATTGAAGAAGACACCGAGTTTGATTCTCGGGTATTTCATCCCGGCCTAAGAAGGATGAGTCTACGCTGCAACACGCTGTCGTGGTCTCTTGCCCGTAAAGAGTATGAAGCCTACGATTCAACATCGTAGCATTAAGTCTAAGAGAGTTTCATTCTTTTAGCACAACGCCACGCGGTGGAACGGATCCAGATAATCCAAGGCTAGCCCAACTCAAACGGTAGTTGGTAAAGGCTAATCAAACCGCTGACGGCCGAGGGTTTGCCAAAATCCCAGTATTATGGTTAATTATTTCGATTTAAATAAAAGAATCATAATAAAGCATAAAAGAGGATAGAAATATGTTTTATTGATAAAAGACTGAAGTTACACAAGCTCTCTAAACATCAAATTTGTGACAGCAAATTTGCTGCTTTAACTCAGATACTTTATTGAGGAAAGCTTGTTGAAGTTCCTCCTGAAGCTCGGCCTTGAAAGTCTCCTCGCTGCTATTAAGGGTCTTTGCGGTTTCCTCCTCGACTTCGACCAACTTCCGCTTTGAAAATTCAAGCTTCCTGACATGACCGCAAGAGTCTCCTCCTTGTTGGCCTTCACGCCTTCAAGATGATTAGACTCTCCTTCACGCTTGAAGTTCTGCTCGAGCTCTACTATTCTCGCTTCTCCAGCCGGCTAAGATTGAAAATCTCCCACGGAAGACTAAGCTTCAGTGATAGCAGCTTCCAAAAGACGACCCGTCTTGCCGTGATCCGAACTTCGAAGTCCAAGAATGACGATGAGCATCGCGCCAGCCGCCGACGAGCCTCGCTCTGTCTCTATGTATGAGGAGAGCCCGGCTGCCTCAAAGTCTTGCAAACTTTTGAGCTCAACCTCCAAATGATCGAGATCATCAGCGATGGTCTGGGCCAACTCTGAATAACCCGCATCTCGTATCGTGGTTACCCTAGGATCAAGGAATGGTCGGAACTGACGGAGAGAAAGTCTGGTACCGAGAAGTGTGTCTATCACAATGGCTAAATAAGAGAAGAACGAGCGAATTTCCACCCGGATAATCAGCTGAGATGGATCGTCGTCAGACATCAAAGCTCTCACTAAGTCGTGAAGAGTCGTTGTAGACCCTGCAAAAAGGAAGAAAAGAGGTGAAAACTCCCAAAACCAAAAAGATCAACATGAGTATCGACAGTTGAATGGTTCATACCTATACAGCAGTTTCTTTCCTTAATGAAACCGCCTAAAGAAGCAGCCGTGGCGATCGACAGCCCGGCCGGTATCTCGACTCGCACATCCAATGTATTGACGGCTGCGTATAGACTCGAAGAATAGCGTGCTCAATGTCATCGACGGTCTCAAGTATCGTGAGAGACATTTTCAATCATAGACGTACTAGTCAAAATTGAATAGTCCTATGATTATCAGGAAAGGGATTTGTACCTTCAAAGAAATCAGCCTCGATATCCCTAGGAATTCCTAGCTCAGGCACGGTATCGCCAGGAAGAGGAACGCCTCGGTAAATCACGATCAAATCCTCAAGTCCTCCATCGAAAAGGTCGACATAAGAGCCGAAGCATGTGATGTGAGTTGCGTGGAAACAAATTTCGCACCTTTGCAAGTTGTCAGTCGTGTAAGAAAAATTACCAAGCAGTTAGATGTACCGATCCTCCGATCCGTGTCCTATGTTGGTATTTTCGTGTTCTCCCGCAATAGCTCCAGTACTTGCCCCACCTAAACCGACTCGCAAAGTCGAAGAGGAAAATCAAAATTGGCGCCGCTACCAAACTCTCTCGCACAAGAGAAAATCATGAGATTCATAAAGAAGCCGAATGATTAGAAAGATATCCGTTCACCGAGTATCACCTTTATCGCCGCAGAATCTTCACCACGAATCCGTGATAATGGTCCGAGAAGGTGGCGAGATCCGTGGAACCAGCTTTCGCTTGAAAGGAGCTCCATTATGAATTTGTCCCCATCGCAAGGACGGACCGCTTCTTTCGGTATTCCCGAAAAGATAAATCAATATCGATTGGGATATCTCAAGGGGATAAGGAGATTCAAGGAGAAAGTACCGTGATTTTCTTCATGAGTTGCAACTTCCTCCGGTCTTCTCTCGGCATTCGGCTGCAACTATGAATCTCCCCATCGCACTGCCTCGATCGTGGGTACGGGCGACGCTTCTTTGTGCCCGAAATTCTCCCCGAATTTTGAGTGTCGTCGGGAAGCCTCTTCACTTTTAGTTCACAAGGGACTTCACAGAACGAGCTCACCGGGCGCCAAAAGCCGCCAAGATAAATATGTCGACTCCAGCCTACGATCGCACTGAGGCTAAATTTAGCGCTGCACCCGCTATACTCCAACTAGGATTACGAGTATAAACCGCTTCCTAATTTGTCGAGGAGTTCCTAAGAATATTCTCACAAGAAATATTCTTAGGGATAACTCGATCGCGGCGGATTGCATCGACGCCCATCAACGCTACCAATCCTACTCCAACTAGGATTACGGTATAAACTGTTTCCTAATTTGTCGAGTTCTAAGAATATTCTCACAAGAAATATTCTTAGGGATAACTCGATCGTATGATTGCATCGACGATCAACGCCGCCTAATCCTACTCCAACTAGGATTACAGTATAAACCGCTTCCTAATTTGTCGAGGAGTTCCTAAGAATATTCTCACAAGAAATATTCTTAGGGATAACTCGATCGTATGGATTGCATCGACGATCAACGCCGCCTAATCCTACTCCAACTAGGATTACGGTATAAACTGCTTCCTAATTTGTCGAGAGTTCCCAAAGAATATTTCCACAAAAATATTCTTAGGGATAACTCGATCGCGGATTATATCGACGCCATCAACGCCTAATCCTACTCCAATCGTGAATACGTAGTATAAACCGCTTCCAAATTTTCAACGAGGAGTTCCTGGAGAATAAACCCATATTCTTAAGGATAACTCGATAACCCTTAATTTCCTCCCACCATAATATCCAAGAGAGGAATAATCTGACGAGGCGTGAAAGTCATGTTGACACCGGACAACGTGTCCAATCCCGAAGAAACTTCTCCCACTGTGGATAATCATATCCCAACAACGGTCAAAGCGTCGCACTCGCCGACTGAAGGCTAGGACGATGGTTGAAAGCCAAATGATCTCCTCGCTTCAACAAGGAATCCTGAGGATATCTCCATAAAAGATTAGTCCTCCGCTGGTTGAACCAACAACACACGGATGATGGAAGAATTAGCCGATTGAGGGTTATGAAACTCCACGATTCTATTAATACCAACGGTCGCCAACAAGGAGTTCACGACATATGGAGAAGTCCAAAAGTCCATGGTTAGTCAAACAACAACCAACCACACGAAGTTACAAACAAAACTCACCCACCACTTCAATCAAGATCTTAACAAGCGGTCGGACAATAAATGCAAGACCGCGGATCTTATCGAAATCCTACAAAGAACTGGATGGTCTGAAAGAATCGAAGACTTGAAGCTAACTTTTGGGACCTCTCACGACAAGGCCGGAACCATCATGTTCAAAGTATTCCGTGCTCGCTTATAAAAGAACGAGATCGAACACTTTGGAGGGGTATCAGAGGCTTAAAAATACTTACAAGATCCCCGATACCAACTCGTGATGGGGAGTCGGCGAATGACAACCCATCGAATGATACGGACGTCGAATAGTTAAGGCGCGAACCCGACGGCAAAACCCACGCCACAAGCACGGGTAAATCGGACTTGAACGGACGATCGGATTTCAGACCGTTGAACCGGAACGAACCAAGAATTAGTCCCGGAATCAAATACAGACGGAACCCAAGCCCGAGAGACGGAAAACGCCGAAAACGACGCAAAACGACGAAAACGGGCGACTCGGCCAACTTGGTCGGCGAATTCGCTTTGGTGAACTCCTCGCCGCTTAACTCGCCTTCGGCGAACTCGCGTTTATTAACCTCGGTTCATTTTGGCAACCTCGCTTTTGGCAAACCTCGTGATTCGGGCGAACCAGGTTTGGCGAACTCGTTCATTTTGGCTAACTCGCCTTCGGCGAACTCGCGGTTTGGCGAACCTCGGTTCATTTTGGCGAACCTCGGTTCATTTTGGCGAACTCGGTTCATTTTATGAACCTCGCTTTTGGCAAACCTCGTGATTCGGGCGAACCATGGTTTGGCGAACTCGGTTCATTTTGGCGAACCTCGGTTCATTTTGGCGAACTCGCCTTCGGCGAACTCGCTTCCGCGACCATGAAGCATAACCTCGGTTCATTTTGGCGAACTCGGTTCATTTTGGCGAACCTCGCTTCCGGCGACCTTGGCCATGAACCTCGGTTCATTTTATGAACTCGCTTCGGCGAACTCGCGGTTTGGCGAACCTCGGTTCATTTTGGCGAACCTCGTTCATTCAACAACTCGTGTTCACTTGGGCAAAAAATGGTGGCCAAAACTCGACGCCGAAGTGTCCGCTTGTCGGACATTTGGTGTCCGCCATAGCCCGACACCAAATGGTGTCCGGCTTGGTCGACACCAAAAGTGTCCGCCTTTGACCCGACACCAGAGGTGTCTGAGCATTGGCCGGACACCAAAAGTGTCCGACAACGCCCCCCCTCTTTCCGTTTTCCTATAAATAGTCTAGGGGGTGCTCAGTTCGGTGGGTGGGATTTTCTGATATTTGAGAGGAGCTCTCGCGAGATCTGGCGATCGGCCTGCGGCGAGCACAAGTTCCAAGCACCGGCGAGCACAAGTTCCGTCGACGTCAGATCTACAAACCGCGAGGTAAGCAAACTCGGGTCGGCTACAGATCAGCGCAGTGATTTCTCCTAGTAGATCTCACCCGCTCCGGCGATCCTCTCCTTCGTGAGTGTGATCCCCGAAGGCGATCCTCTCCTTCGTGAGTGTGATCCCCTTAGGCGCTTCGCTTCTTCGCGGAACGAGCCCCTTCACGCCTCAGTTCCGCAACCCGGCCCTACCTGATCGGAATGCGCGGTGGTCCACCTGACGATTCAAGTCCCCAAGACAGCAAAGAACTCCACGCAAGCTGGATCCCGATATAACAGATCCTCGTGTTTGTTCATACAGAAGAAGTTGTAATTTCGTTTTCATTGTACTTTAAAATAAAAGGCATTTTCTTTGAATTTCATTGCCAGCAAGCAAGTTCAAGGACAATGAATAACAAAATGACTTTCCCCGCGAACAAATGGCAGAGGGTTAAGTAGGGTAAGAAGATAAGGTGAAAAAATGAGGTGAAAAAAGAGAGGTGAGAAGCTAAAGGTGAAAAAGCAGAGGGATAATTCGCAGTAAAATTTTCATCATCCCTGACTGGCCCCATCAGGGATGTTCAACGCTGACGGTTAGAGCCCGCTCTCATTAATAAGTTGCCCCTACCGAATCCGTGATGACTCTCCCATCAGGGTTGTTAAAACATCCCATCAAGAATGTTCACATCCTTGACGGGCTTGAAAAATCCTTGACAGGGTTATCTTGACGGCGTCTGCCATTGGGATGTAAACATCCCTGATGATTTTTTTTGCGTCAAGGATATTCCTCTAAGCGATTGTTTTATTTCTACTAGTGGCAGAGAAATCTTCCTTTTCATCTCTGAAAGAAAGTGAATTACAAAGAGGGTGGTGAGTTTGGTCAAAGTTGCTGAATGATTTCTTTTGTGGCGAGTTGTACCACGTCTTGATCGTGGGTGCTACTCAAAGAATTAGAGAAAGCCGAGCAGATTAGAGTGTCTTTTGCCTTCCCCATCTACATAGAATTAATTAGTTTCGGGTGTGCTCAAGAGAACACCCATTATTTTTGTAGACATCCATCTTGGGGAGCTTTATTTGTTGGAAAAACACATTCATTATGTTGTCGATAAGTGGCGTGTATCATTCGACTGCTTCAGCTAAAGCCATGAATGTCGACTGGAAACCTCACTAAATTACATTTACTTACCCAGGATGTGGAAGATTATATTAAGTTTTGAGGGTGTAACACCCAGGATTGTCCGGTTCATATGACTCCATGTTGACATATCCAAGAGCGAGATTGGGATAACTGGAGGTGGCGTAGTGTCCTGTCAATTGGTTGTCATACATCATAACATCTGCAAGGGATTCACCTAGCAACTTGCTAGGGATTACCCTTAGACTGGGGAGCCAGTTCGATCAGCTCGACGCTTGGCTATGACACGTGAGGTTGAAACTGACTAGATTGGACCAAGGCTATCCCAACTAGGTGCTCCTCTGTCAAGGTTGGCATATGCTGGGGTATGCCTAGAATGTCAGGCTATATATCGGGAGCATCCTTCTTCCTCATCTTCTTGAAACTCTTGTTCAATTTGACTGTTGATTCCCCCTACAATAAGATTGAATACATATTCAAATTGAGAAGAGGTTAGGATATCATCTATGTTTTGCGCGTCATCGATTGATCCGCCACCGTGAGAGTGCTGATCGTCACTAGCTATTGATTATGATCATCAAAGTAAGGCCCCACGGTGAGTGTCATCTATTGATGCAAGGAAAAACCTGATAGCTTGAGCCCACAAGATTGGATTTAGAAGTGAGGTTGAAACTGACTGGATTGGACCAAGGCTATCCCAACTAGGTGCTCCTCTGTCAACGTTGGCATATGCTAGGGTATGTCTAGAATGTCAGGCTATAGATCGGGAGCATCCTTCTTCCTCATCTTCTTGAAACGCTTGTTCAATTTGACTGTTGATTCCCCCTACAATAAAATTGAATACATATTCCAATTGAGAAGAGGTTAGGATATCATCTATGTTTCGCGCATCATCGATCGATCTGCCACCGTGAGAGTGTTGATCGTCACTAGCTATTGATTATGATCATCAAAGTAAGGCCCCACGGTGAGCGCCAGCTATTAATGCAAGGACAAACCTGATAGCTTGAGCCCACAAGATTTGATTCAAAAGCGCGAGACCAATATAGACGGCTGGTGGTGACCTGTACTTAAGATCGATTGAGATAAATAAATAAATAATAGTGTTGGATTTATGAAGGTGGACCGTCCACCAACTCCCTTCCATGCTTAAATAAGTCTCTTAATGAAGAAGACAAAGGACCATGTATTTAGGTTAGGGATTTGAGATCCTCATACCAAAATTATGAAACAGATCCCCATACATAAACTTCGAGTAGCATATTTCTAGGGATTTGGTTGGGCAAATCAGTTAGTGTACATATCACCATCCTGATGGCCGAGATAGTTTTGATAGTTTTGTTTAGCTTGCAAGTAAGCCCACATGACATGGTGACATTGGTTGAGGAAGGTTTATCCGACGCGCATGCAGATTCGGGTTGTTATGAGAGTTAGCAATCAAAGAGATAACTTATCAATTAATATCACTTAACATAAAATATTAATGATATGAGATGATTTTAATCAATCATCCTTACATAGGCAAACTATCACAAAACTAAGGCGGGCAAGGATGAGAGATGGTGTCCGAAGGTGAGTTCGGTCGTTGTAGAGTCGAAAAAGTTTATTGATTGAATGAATGGGTTTACAATCAAATTTTCTCGACATGAGGAAGAGAAGATTGATTCGACTTCTCTTTAAGGTGGGTTTTCGTAGCGATAGGATGCTTCACTCAATGCTCACGTTGAGATTACTTCCCGCTGACGATCGTAACGTAATTGCGATGATCTTGAGATTGCGATGAAGAGCTTGATCTCTTCGCGCAGTGTTGATCTCCAAAAGTTCCAAAAGCCTCCTTCTAATACCGCCACCGCCATTTATAGGGCTTTTAGCATGTAACGGCATGCAAGAATTGTGGAAACGTTAACCGATATGGACGTGGGCATAATCGATGCCCACCACTTAACCCACGTGGTTGTTGTGGCTTTCGTGGCCTTTGGGTTCGCTACAAGGCGAAGCCGAGCCTCGCCGAATAACGAGCCGAGCTTCTTCAACTTCGTTCGTGCAAATCTTGATTGCATAACGAGGTCCGCTACTTGGATGAACTTCGCTTATATGACGAAGCCACTGCTTGGGCGAACTTCACCGAATGCATTTACGCATTTTGTTGATGGCGAGCTTTGCCGCATGGGCAAACCTCGCTAGTGCTTAGCTTCCGCTATAGTCGAACTTCGCGAAGTCGAAGCCAGCCGCTATGGGCTAACCCTGATGAGTGCCTCGCTTTAATGCTATTGACGAACCTCGCTTGGGTGCCTAGCTTCAATGTTGCGGACGGACCTCGCTGAGAGTTGAGATTCATTGCAGTTGGGCGAGCCTCGGTTGGATGGTGAGTCACGCTGTAGGCTAACCTCGTGATGAAAGTCGAAGCCGCCGCTATGGGCTAACCTCGCCTTTAAGATTAAAGTCAAGTTTCAAGATCTAATGTCGAAGCCAGCCCTCTTGTGAATCTCGGATGAAAGTGGAAATCACTGCTGGGCGAACTCGCCGCACTCAACCGTATAGGCGAAGCTTCATCGTATCACCGCTGAGGGCTAACCTCATCACATGATCGCTGAGCTGCTTCGTGCGAACTCGTGTTAAGATCGAACTCCGCCCACGCGTAACCTCAGATCGAGGTCGAGCCTCGCCTCTTGAGCAAGTCTCGCTTTGAAGCTTTAACAACTAGGTGCGCGACCTCGCCAGAGAATTTTTGATCGCCTACATCGCCATGAGTCAGCCATCACCTATCCGGGCTTGGTCAAGCCCAAGGCTTGCAACCTTGATAAAACAGACAAACTGTTGACGTCCCACCCTTTGAATCAATTTGATTACCTGTTGATCGATTTATCTGCTGACGTGGCATAGTGTGGTTAGCTGAAGTGTAAAATCCGAGTTATATGCATAACAATATGTGACTTGATGTAGTGAATTAGATGAGAAGCATCATCCAACAAATAAAACTACTCTTGATTTTGACACAAGTCCATGTTTTTGTTTTTCTTGGTTCATGTATTTCGTAAGTAAACTTGATGCCGACAAAATGTGGGAAGATGCAACAAGAGATGAAACCCTTTTTTTTCCTTTTCCTTTTTTTGCATATTGCTGTCGGGAAATCTCTATATATTCTATATTTTGTCCTGGTAGGCGAGTCAATGTAATGTGTATTTTCTTTTGCATATTTCTATAAGAAAATACTTGTAATTAACCGCAAGCACCTTTTCTATTTGTTAACAAAATCTTGTACATTTGAACTGCAGCAGAGCTATTTAACATTAGTCCCTCAAATAAATAAAAATGCAATTAGGTCCCTCAATCCTCATGAGTAATTTGAAACAGCAACCCATGAAAATTGAAGGACTTAATAGCAATTTCTAGGATTTCAGTGGTTAATTTTGAAAATAAAACTGAAGAATTTGAGGGTACCTTATAGCAAAATCAATGATTGAGGGACTAATATCATTATATGAAAGATTTTAGGTAGTAAGAAACTATGGACCAAATATAAAATATGAAAACTGTTGGTGGGCGAAGGCACCTCCACCCACCTACGTGGCTCCGCCACTGTATTTGAAGTAGGAAAAATAATTGATTTCATTCATGGTATCTAATATTTAGCCAATTTAGGGATCAGCAGCACCCTTAATTTTCCTCAAATTTGGAGACTGTTACTCCAATTTTCCTTCCCCTTGAGCCATACTTTTTTGTCCACCTTGAAAAGTATCAAGTTGTATTTTCTTATTAGAAATCGGTATATGTCCCTTTTTTCGCAGGACTAATATATATATACATGAAAAAAATGTGCTGAGATGAAGAAATGGATCTTAACTAAATTCCATTCACGTGATTGGAACTGGGTTTGGGAATTGGACTCGATGCATTGGCTCCGGTTTAATTTGACTAGGCGGAACTTAGTCTGACCCTACAGCTTGGACTTGGCAATTTGCGGCGTAGTTAATTAGAATTAGTTAATTCTTCTAATTAATTACGTATAAGTGAGCCAATTAAGGGATGATAATTGGAGACGAGAACGATAACTATGTGTCAGCAACAAAAGGCCACCTGGCGCCTCCTCATGCCATCTTTCTCTCACGAAGAACGATTCAAGAGGACGGCGAGGGTCTCATGGCATTTTTGGCGGGGAGATCTAGAGAGAATTTTCAGCAAAGTTAGTATAGGTTAGCTTTTAAGAGGAGGGCCGGTCTACTTGAATGCAAGAAGACAGGGTATCGTTTAAACCAAAATAATTCTCAAATAACTTCCCCCAATCTCCTTCTGAATTGATTTTGATCTCAATTTCAGTCCTCCATTAATTTCTGGAGAGAAAGTGACAGGTTGACGGTCTTGTGCAAAGAAAACCCAAATTAGCAGCAACAGGTAATGTACCTCTAAGCTTCTTAATTTCTTCTAGTTTCAATTACATTGATTTGCTAGTTGTGTTATCTCTATAATTTAATAAAGAACTTTGCTTTCATTGAGATATTTATTACTATATTTATTATCTCCTAAACATTACCAAATGCTTTTGTTTAAGGTGACGAGATTTCGTAATCGGCCTCCTCCGGACATCATGGAGGGACGAGATCATCGTCGTCGCTAATCTCTTTCTGCTAACCATATTCTTGATGCTTTGAGAGGTTCACGGTATTTTAGACGATAATGAAGGGAACAGGAACGGGATGCGTCAACTGCTAGAGATTCTTTTCTGAAGGAATCTTATCGAGGACTGAGGTAAAATGAAAATTTTCAAGATAGTGATTTTAAAAGGTAATTGTGCTATTAAATGTTTAAATTGTGCATGTGCCTGTTGTTGGTTAATGTGAGAAGGAAATAAACTGCTTGAAGATGTAATCATGATCCATAGTAATTAAGGTCAAGGTTAAGATTAAGATTAGTCTTAGATTAGTTTACATTGTGCATTTATTGTAATACTGGTTTGAATTTATATTCATAACTTACACAAAGAATTGATAATTAGTACTTGCACAAAGCCACGAGCCTTATATAGGCAAATCTTCCATATGCCCTGGACTCTCATCACTCGATTTGACAAAACAACAAACAAAGAGAAACCAGGATAAAGTTCTAGGAACAAATTAAGAGGAAAATATGCTAGAGGTCTACATGGATAACCAATTACTCAAAGACGTGCTAATATTTCTATTTATTTTGCTACTTTGCATGACCTGTCACTGCATCATATTTTATTGAAGCTCAAAAAGTAAACACATAGAGGCCGAATCGTTTCAAGAAGAAAGTAGAGGAGGAGCAATAGACGTTGATGTGAGGGTAGACAAGGAGATTGCTCTATGTGCAAGTTATTTAGCATGTTCCTCTCTAAATCCTTCTTTTCCAGCCCGTTCTTCCCTAATCAAGAACTAGCTGGACACGAAGGGCAGAAGAGGAAGGTGCTATATAATTTGAACCTAGAGCGTGTCCTTTTCCTCCTTCACATCGATGTTATTGCATTTTCCTCTTCCTCCTTCTTTAACCGGTTCATCCTCAATATGTTTACTCCTCTAGCTTTGATCTACGATACTGCAATGAAAGTTCATGCAAAGAATCAAACAAATATAAATATTAGAATTTCTTTGAGGTCAATCATAATTGACCATTGCTCTTTTCTCCGTTTGCTTTCAGAACATGAGTCTTGGCTTTTTTTTTTTTGCTTGAACTGTAGGATGAAGGTCAAAGAGCCATGCTCTGGATCAGTAGGGGACATTGTTCTTCCCAGGTACTAAGTTTTAATCCTTCACTTGAATTATGAAAGAATTAGATTTAGAGTAGTATACAGTGTACAGCCTAAAATTTACCTACGACTAAATTTCAATCTTGATCTGAATGATATTCAGGATTATGGTTAAGCCTTTAAGCAACTTTCGCTTCTCCTTAGAGAGGAGCATAGTAAAGAAAAGCAAGTAAAGACATTACAGGGTCCACAATCATTAAAGTTTCTGCCAATCAAGTTTCCATTGCGAAAACTCTTCCTTCCATTAGAGCTTGTTGTCTTCTTATCGACAACCTAATGCTTATCAGCTTAACAATCTTCATCTGTGTTTTGCTCTTTAGATCCTATCGTGATAGAGCCATCACCGCAACAACCTTCATCCCTTGTTTTAGTGAAAAGTTAAATGTGGATTTTTCCAACTTATAATGCTTTTGAGGGTTTCATGCAAAGCCCCAAGTAAAGTGTTTTCTTTTCAAATTACCCCTAATTTTCTGATCTTTTATTTTCTTGGTCGACCAAAATGTTAATTCATATCATTGGCGGGTGATTTGATGTATAGCTAATTAGATGAGAAGCAGCCTCCAACATATAAAACTACTCTTGATTTTGACACTAGTCCATGTTTTGTTTTTCTTGGTTCACGTATCTCATAAGTAAACTTAAACGCCTAGAACATGTGTGAATATGCTAAATGTATTAGTGATAAAACTGATGTTATAACTCATGTGTTTTCATATGCAATTGCCCTCTTATGTTAAAGATTGGATTGTGTTCTTCTAGTTGGGAGGCTCTCTTTGGGTCTTTTGTACTAAGATTTGAGAGTGTATTTTTGAGTGATTTTCTTTTGTTATTGAAGAGAGGCTCTGTTCGGTTAAAGACATAAGATTTGAGAGTTTAGGTGTGCCTGAGATATGTTTATGTTTACATATTTCTCAATGGGTAAATGAGCTGCTTTCAGTTACCATTATATATATATATATATATATATATATATATATATATATATATATATATATATATATATATATATATATATATATATATATATATATATATATATATATATATATATATATATATATATATATAAATGATGTAGATGGATGAAGGGGATTAATTACATTGAGTAAACGTGACCACATTATTAATGGGCCAGTGAAATTTGACAGTGACATTATCACACTCACTACCAAGCACTTAAATGTGTGCTGCAGACCAAGACACATATTTCTCTCTCTCTCTCTCTCTCTCTCTCTCTCTATATATATATATATATATATATATATATATATATATATATATATATATATATATATAAAAGCATACACATATTTCTCTCTCTCTCTCTATATATATATATATATATATATATATATATATATATATATATATATATATATATATATATATATATATATATATATATATATATATATATATATATATATATATATATATATATATATATATATATATATATATATAGCAATCTACTAATTTGTTTCTTCTTTGTTCAAGCTCAACGGACGTAAGAGTACATTATAGTGAGAAACAATACACATGAACTCCTCATCACACTCTAGAGCTTCCATCACCTCCAAAAATTGGTTTCTACAGCCTAGGATCGATCCTTTTGTCGTTTGTAATTGATCGGTCTCTTGTCGTTTGTATTTGTATGGGGTTTCAAACTCTGGTGTATAATTGTTTCCCTCCTTGGGAACTTTTTCTTTATTTCAATAAAAAAATTTCTGCTGAGCAGCAAAAAAGAAAAAATAAAAAATAAAAAATTAAATAAAATAAAAGAAAAAGATAGAAAGAGCTTCCATCGCCTCAGGGAAAAGATTCACCTCCAACCATACACTCCCTCATCCCTTTGCCCAAGGAAATAATGCCACGCCCCATAACTCCTCCGTGCCCATTTAGGGCCTGTTTGTTTGCAAGGTATTAAATGAATAGTGACTATTTATGCTATTTCGGAGAAAAGAATTATGTTTGTTTCTCCAAAAAAATTACTGGAATTACTTTCTTTCTTAAATGTTGATGTGGCATATAAATCTCATCCCTATTTCTTAGATTTTTTAATAAAAATATTATTTTTCCAGGATCTTATTTCAAATCTATCTATCTATCTAATATGCCACGTGTCAAAATTTTAGAGCATTGACACATGGCACAGTTTTAGAAGCCTGGCCATTAATCTTCCCTCCCAAATTCTCCTAGCTAATTAACTTATTTCATTCTCTTACTAATTAAATTCATGAGTTGCCTTTAATTGACCTTTCAATTTCTTTCCAAATAAACTTCTGCACATTTATAGGAGCCTCATTATTATTATCGCCTTTTAATTTCTCACGTTAGTCTTTTCTTGCCTAATTTCATCACTATTGCCTTTATCTTTTATCTTTATACTAGAAGAGAATCTCTGAAAGCTATGTGGAAAAATTTTAGAAAATTGATATTAATTTTGTCATATAACTAATTAGTAAATTTTAGAGATTACAACTTCTTCTCATGCCTCTTCAAGTCCTTAACATACTCCTCCACCTCCTTTCATTTATCTTGCATTGATGATAAAAACGTTACATGCTATGGCCGCAGCGAATACCATTTGTTAATAATCACTAATTATAGCCTTAGGTACTCTAATTTCCCTAAAATTCTTTTTATAGATTCCACATCCTTCCATTTTTATTCGCATCAAATCAAAAGAAGATATTATACTCATGAAGTCCAATTCACACCAAGAATCACACTCCTATCTTAATTATTTGTTTTGCTCTTTCAAAAATAAAGACTACAAAAGTACCATGTACTCATGGATGGAAAATATATCAAATAAACTCAACAAGGTATCTTCTACTGTTTTTCTTTTCCTTTTATTTTTTCTAGATTTTTATTACAAGAAATATGACTGATGATCTCTTCCTTCTATTTGAGAGGTTATGGGAGATTATGTATTTATTTCTGGGATTTTAGGTATTAATTGTATTAAGGTTCCATCTTTATATGGTTTTGAGAAAAATTCCCTTTATTCATGTTCTTTTTCTTTTGAATTTTTTGTTTTTATATTAATCATGAGTTTTTTCTTGAATGAAGGACTAAAGAGTCATGAGCTATTGTATTGGTAAGGTACAAGCATGTTGACGCATGCAACGCAAAAAGTGACAGTCAATTTTTAATTTTTTTCTAGAATTTTCTTCATATTTATTTTAGTTACTGTTAGTTTTGGAATATAAATTATTAATTTGTTGGTTTATGAATGAATCTGGATGAGAGGAGAGATCATATTTTTATATCAAAGAAAATAAATATTGTAAAACCAATAAATTTCTTATTTATCTTCTGAAACGTTTAATTCGCCACTTTATCTTCCCATTGGATGCATCTTCAGCAACTCTATATTCAGTGAGTTGTTTCTTGCTTGTGTATTTTTGCATATCTGTGTATCTACCAACTAGATGGATATTACTTTAGACTTATGATTTTAATATGAATTAATACACTTTTCAATTTTTAATTAATAACGAAAATTATGACATTGTGGCATTCATATCTATTTCCTTTCTAAAAGAAATCAATATATAGAAAACCTGATTAGAAATTAATAAGAAGTATTTAACAAGATAATAAAGATGTGACTTTTGGTTTTCTATTTATTACATTGGTATGGAAGATATGTTAATTTTTAGGTTTTATTTTGATTCTCCACTTATTATATATGTTGTTTCATGGTTAGAGTTGGGAAAGTGAATGTAGTAAAGATTGATTGATTGTTGCTTTGAGTTATATTATCAATTTTGATTGCTATTCCTTATCAAATTTTATTGATACTATATATGTAAGTTTTAACATGACATATTGTACAATGAATTAAAAATAACTGCTATTGTTTAATTTTGGTCAAGATAGTATTTCCTTATTCTTTGTTTAGCATTAGGGTTTAGGCATGGTAAATTAGACATTTAAATCTCTATTGTTGTGATTGATTATTTTGTTTTTAAGTTGGGACATTCATAATTATCTACGAAAGTAAATTAATAAAAGTTAACTAAGTACATAATATTAAAAGTATCATAGGAAACTGCTCCGCAGCATGGCGCGGGTTTAACACTAGTTATATTAGATTTCGGCAACCAACATCTTAAACATTCTTTATATAGGCAAATCTTCCATATGCCTTGGACTCTCATCACTCGATTTGACAAAACAACAAAAAAAAGAGAAACAAGGATAAAGTTCTAGCAACAAATTAAGAGAAAAATAAGCTAGAGGTCTACATAGATAACCAATTACTCAAAGATGTGCTAATATTTCTATTTATTTTTCTACTTTGCATGATCTGTCGCTGCATCATATTATAGTGAAGCTCAAAAAGTAAACACATAAAGGCTGAATCGTTTGGAGAAGAAGGTAGAGGACGAGCAATAGACGTGACGTTGATGTGACGGTAGACAAGGAGATTGCTCTATGTGCAGGTTATTTAGCATGTTCCTCTCTAAATTCTTCTTTTCCAGCCCGTTCTTCCCTAATCAAGAACTAGCCGGAGACGAAGGGCAGGAGAGGAAGGTGCTATATTATTTGAACCTAGAGCATCTCCTTTTCTTCCTTCACCTCGATGTGATGTTATTGCATTTTCCTCTTCCTCCTTCTCTAACCAGTTCATCGTTTACTCCTCTAGCTTTGATCTACGATACTGCAATGAAAGTTCATGCAGAGAATCAAACAAATATAAATTTTAGAATTTCTTTGAGGTCAATCATAATGGACCATTGTTCTTTTCTCTGTCTGCTTTGAGAACATGAGTCTTGGCTTCTTTTTTTTTTTTTTTTTTGGTCGAAGTGTAGGATGAAGGTCAAAGAGCCATGCTCTGGATCAGTAGGGGACAATGTCCTTCCCAGGTACTAAGTTTTAATCCTTCGCTTGAATTATGAAAGAATTAGAATTAGAGTAGTATACACTGCACTGCCTAAAATATATCTACGACTAAATTTCAATCTTGATCTGAATGATATTCAGGATTGTGGTTAAGCCTTTAAGCAACTGTGGCTTCTCTTAAGAGAGGAGCATAGTAAAGAAAAGCAAGTAAAGACATTACAGGGCCCACAATCATTAAAGTTTCTGCCAGTCAAGTTTCCATTGCGAAAACTCTTCCTTCCATTAGAGCTTGTTGTCCTCTTATTGACAACCTAATGCTTATCAGCTTAACAATATTCTTCTGTGTTTTGCTCTTTAGATCCCATCGTGACATAGCCATCACCGCAATAACCTTCATCCCTTGTTTTAGTGCAAAGTTTAATGAGGATTTTCTCTAACTTATAATGTTTTTGAGGGTTTCATGCAAAGCCCCAAGTAAAGTGTTCTCTTTTCAAATTACCACTAATTTTCTGATATTTTATTTGCTTGGTCGACCAAAATGTTAATTCATATCATTGGCGGGTGATTTGATGCATAGCTAATTAGATGAGAAGCAGCCTCCAACATATAAAACTACTCTTGATTTTGACACTAGTCCACGTTTTTGTTTTTCTTGGTTCATGTATCTCATAAGTAAACTTAAACGCCCATAACATGTGTGAATATGCTGAATGTATTAGTGAAGAGGATATTATAACTCATGTGTTTTCATATGCAATTGCCCTCTTATGTTAAAGATTGGATTGTGTTCTTCTAGTTGGGAAGCTCTCTTTGGGTCTTTTGTACTAAGATTTGAGAGTATATTTTTGAGTGATTTCTTTTGTTGTTGAAGAGAGGCTTTGTTTGGTTAAAGACATAAGATTTGAGAGTTTGTGAAACCCAGGTGTGCCAGAGATATGTTTATGTTTACATATTTCTCAATTGGTAAATGAAATGCTTTCAGTGACCTCTATATATATATATATATATATATATATATATATATATATATATATATATATATATATATATATATATATATACATAGAAAATGGAGGTACTTGGTACCAAATACCAGTCCACATGTGTCTCAATCTCATCTACTCTCAACTCATGGATGTGGCCCCCATTTGAATGAGTAGATGGGAATGAACACTCACTACCAAGCATTGTGAAATCACAAGCCGGCATCAGCATATCCATATATATATATATATATATATATATATATATATATATATATATATATATATATATATATATATATTAAAAGCAATCTACTAATTTGTTTCGTCTTTGTTCAAGCTCAACAGACGTAAGAGTACATTATAGTGAGAAACAATACTTATGAATTCCTCATCACACTCTAGAGCTTCCATCACCTCCAAAATTTGGTTTCTATAGCCTAGGATCCTTTTGTCAAGTTTGTAATTGATCGGGTCCCTTGTCAGGTTTGTATTTGTCTGGTGTATAATTGTTTCCCTCCTTGGGAACTTTTTCTTTATTTCAATAAAACATTTCTGCTGAGCAAAAAAAAAAAAAAAAAGAACTTCCATCACCTTAGGGAAAAGATTCACCTCCAACCATACACTTCCTCATCCCTCTGCCCAAGGAAATAATGCCACGCTCCATACCTCGTCCGTGCTCATTTAGGGGCTGTTTTTCGCAAGGTAACAAATGAAGTAGAGACTGTTTATGCTATTTCGGAGCAAAGAATTATGTTTGTTTCTCCAAAAAAAACTACTTGTATTACTTTTCTTCTTAAATGTTGATGTGGCATATAAATGGCATCCCTATTTCTTAGATTTTTTTTATAAAAAATATTATGTTTCCAGGATCTTATTTCAAAATAGATTAGATTTGGGCAACCACCATCTTAAACATTCTTTTTTCTATTTATCATTTTGCTCTGTTTTCTTCTCATCTACATTCTACTAAAAATGGGAAAAGACTTGAGCTAAAGTACTGTGGTCACTAATTTAAACTTCAGAGCCTAGGTACTTTTTATTTGAAGACTTACTGCTTGTCTCCCTTAATTGAACCGAAGTAATAAAATGAAGATCCCTTCTTCTACTTTCTCGTGCTCACCAGAAGTCTTTTACAGATATTATAGGAGAGCAATGTCAAATCGGGGAACCTCAACATCAAAGAGTTAATAGAAATGCGTTTTACCAACTGTTTTGCCAAATATTCGTCAATAGTAAGTTAATATATTTATTTAGACAATTGAATCCATTAGACTGTCTTCAAGTTGAACTCTTTCTACCTTTCATGCATGCATTTGTCACTAAGTCATGATTTTCGCATACCGAATGTCAAACATGCATGAGGTGTTGAATTCCTAATTCAGCACCCCCGCCAAAATGGCGTGGCATATAGGTGATTATTTTTCAGGCGAAATTTCATGTCTAACCTGTATATTTACAAACTTCTATGAACTGAGATGCTTCACTTGGATACAACCTCTTTTTTTTTGGGCAGTGGGGATCGGGGCATTGAGTGTGGAATTTGGTTTGCTTGCGGATTTAAGGTAAGTGGTGAATTTATGCATTGTGCGTTGCGTATTTTTCATATAAAATTATATTAACGATATGTGAATTAATTTCTGATGGATTATATCCTTTTTTGTAATTTAATTATATATTATTTGTTGATTGGATCGATTTTATGATGCACATGGATATCTGGTATAAGTTATGCTTATTTCTCTTTGTCTACAGTCATGTCTTTTTCATATAGGAGCAGGTTGAGATGCATATGTAGTTGAGTTCACTATTGATTGGCTTATGACATTTCTTTATAAATTTTTGGTTATATGAACTTTGTTTATTTTCTTAAGACATGCATCTCATGTCAATATACCGGTATATTTTGGAGAATAAGCAAGCCATCTAAACAGTGCTCAATGTGCCTTTATGAGGTTTTCATTTAGCGCTATGAGCCCAAATTTAGGTCGCACCATCCTGAAACCACAGGCTGAATAATTGTGGGTTTACCAAGTCAACCGGAGTATGAAGTGTTGACCGCATTGAAACATGATCTACTTAGTTTCCATCTCATGAAATTTATACTTTAAAGTTATCGTATCAAGTTTGTGAGTTCATTGATAATTTTCTACTGTTTTAATATTTTGCTCTCTTAAGTCTAAGTATACTAGTTTTTACAAAACCAGTATTTAACGTATAAATTTATCCACTTATTGAGTTGTAAACTCATTGTGTTGTTTTTATTCGTTTTAGAGACTCGGGGTTAGGTGGAGTTGGTGGTTTCTAAATTCTTAGAAGGGAGCAATAAATAAAATTGCAGATTGCTAATTTCTTCTGGTAGAGGTTAATTAAGTCATCAATGTTTAATTGTTATTGGAAGTTTTATAATAATGAGATTTTTCCCTCTAGGTTGAGTTTTATCTTAAGTTATGGAATTTAATTTATCTAAATAAGTTAGAAATTTTTTGACTTTTAGATTATAGAGAATATTATCGTTGGTTTTAATTCATATGATAAGTTTATTTTTGGTGGTTATTTGACGAATCTATATTTTGAAAGAAAGTTTTCACAGGTATAGTCCAGCTCTAATTTTCCTTCTAGGTTAGATATTGGGGTCGTGAAACTGTACTTGACATGTTTTCCTCTATTTCCATGTATCATGTTTAGAGAGACTGTAATAAGGTAGCTCATCGTCAAGTAAGAGCCTCCACTATAAAAACCTTAGTAGATAACAACATTTGCCTGCCAATATTTCACTAAACATTGGGAGCTTATGTTTATTCTATAAAAGCTGCCCCACATTAAGAAAAGCCCAACTAATGAAACTGACCAAATTACCTAAATTCCGTCCACAGCCCATCCCAAACCCTAATCTCTCTCTTTCTCCTTCCTCTAAATTCGCGGCAAGATCTCAACACTAATCGATAATCACGCTGAGCTCCGATCAGCTATCCAATCGAGATCTACGGCGAGTTCACATTTGAGTTAAATCTCACTCTCCTTTGATCTAGTGCTATGTTTTGATTATAGATTGATCCAAATTCTAATTTTTTATTTTACTTAATTTTTAGTTTTTCTCAAATGTGTGTATCTTCCTCTGATTTTCAGTCTTTTTCAGCATCACAGTACTGCTAAAGTTCGATAATATCACTTATTTCGCCGTGATTGATTAATAGATTGCCCTTACAATTAATTTTGAAGCTTTTCTTGTAATGTCAATGCTTAAAGTTTGATTCTGTATCAAGTGTTTTTTCCCTTAATGTTAAAATATCATTAATTGCTGGAATTATCTAATTTGGGGGCATGATGTGTGGAAAGTGGGGTAACTGGTTACGCCTATGTTTGGAAGAAGATGAACAGTAAGGCTTGTGGAGTTATCATGATGATGGTTTTTTCCCTTGATCTCCACATTGGCCATATCTGAAAGTAAATTTGTGAAGTTATTTATATGCTCCCTAATGGAAACTCCACTCTTCATCTTGAACTGGTAACACTTCCTCTTCAAGTGAAGCCGATTCTCAATGCTCTTAGTAAGATACTTTTCATTGAGCGTTTCCCATAGTTTCTTCGTGGACCTCTCAATCATCACATCATAAATAAGATCCTGCGTCAAGCATGACCGAATAACTCCACAAGCCCTACTGTTCATCTTCTTCCAAACCTTATTATCCATATCTAGAGGTTTCTCTTGTAACTCAATAGTCTCCTCTAAATTTTACGCATCCAACGCATCCATCACCTGGCATCTCCACAAACCGAAATTGATTTTGCCGTCGTACTTCGGAACATCAATCTTTGTATTATTGATGCTCAGATTTTGTATCGCCTTTGCAAGAGACAACCCCGATGTGCTTGTTTCACCCATGTTGTAGATCTAACTCTTCAAATAAGAATCCTTCAGCGAATCCTTCGAACAAGCCCCAAGTCAAAACCCGGATGCTCTGATAGCACTTGTTGTGCGCAGCGAAAATTTCGACAGCACCTCTGCTGAACAATAGCCACAACAAGAGAGTTAGATCGCAATAAGAATTCCTGTCTTATCAAGAAAATAAGAATCTAAAGCAAATATCTCAACAAAGTGGGATATTTACTCTTTCTCTCATCAGTTCTAGGACTGATCTGTTGAGGGAACCTAAACAAGCTATTACAAATCACACAAATCAGCAAGACAATGAATTTTACGTGGTTCGGCAAGTTGCCTACGTCCACAGGGCAAGGAGGGAGAGATCTTACTACTTGAGAGAAAAGAAAAATAAATAGGGTTTACAATCACACCGGATCTCACAAATAAAACCCTCAAACAAACTCTCAAATCTTTCACAAATTCTCTCTCAAACGAAGGCTCAAAAACACCCTATTTTCGGTCTCCACAAAAACTCCTCCGCACCTCCAAAAAACCCTAGCCGCATCACCCTATTTATACAGGTGAAAACGCGTGAGAAAAATACCAAAACCGCGTTCGAAACGCGTGTACGAAAATGTGTCAAAGACGCATTGAGAAAGCGATGTAGCGGCTGAAATTTTCTCATGCTTTCGTGTCGTCGTGTGGCCCCCACCCCCTGCGGGACCTCGTGGCAGCCCATCGCACTCATGGTTCCCCCCACGCGTTTTCAAAATGCGGTTGCTCCCACAATTCTCCACCTTGGTGAATGTTTTCCTCAAAACTGAGCCGACACCAACACGAACTGAGCCAACACCACCACAAACTGAGTCGACACCAATACCAAACAAACGTCTCACTTGTTGTGTCTAGTACGAAGTGAAACTATTCACGACAACGGACTCAATCCACAACAAGTCGAGACCCAATCGAGAATGAGAACTTTCTCCAAACATCGGTATCAACTCACCAAATCACCGTGATCATAACCGACCGCCACGATTCGATTATCACATTTTAATTACATTTTATACCCTTATTACCTATGTTATATGAATAACTATATTACTAATAATCATTTTTATCTTATTTTGCGTGCTAATAAAGAAATAATGAATAAAAGCCCAAATGACTCAAATTCTCAATTTCTACCAATATTTGAAGCCCAAATCAAGACAAACCAAGGCCCAAGATACCAAATTGATCCAAGAGAAATTCGTGAAGAAAAATCAAGAAAAGACAAATTGGTTGGGAACCAATCGGTTGACCAACGGTTGGCCAACCGGTTGGCTAACCGATCGACCAACCGATCGGTTCCCAAATGCATTCCATTAATGGTGGATTTCTTCCTTTTGGCTAGGTTTGATCCAATGGTTCACATCAACTCAGTTGGGCTATAAATAGGTGAAGGTGAGTGTTTTGAGTGTGAAATATTTTGTAAAACTCCATTTGGAGAGGAGGGTTACTCTTAATTGAGGAGACCTTCCAAAATTGTAACTTTGTTACACAATAAATGAAATTTTTCACCTTCAATTTCCTTTCTCTTCTTCTAATCCAAGGACCAAAAGGAGGATTAGATTAAGATCAGAGTTGTTGGTTTCTATTTTATTTATTTTTCATTTTCTTTCTTGTTCATTTATTGCTTTGTAGCTTAGATTTACTTTCTTGCAATTTAATTTCATGCAATTTACTTTCATGCAATTTACTTTCATGCAATGTATTTAATTCTTGTATTTACTTTCTAGAATAGATTTTCCTTTTCTTTAATTCACCTTGAGGCTAGAACCCTCTAGGAATTACCCTTTTCTAAGTGTGGAGCTAATATTCTGGGATCCCTAGAGATTGTTTGAAACTAGCTAACAAATCCAACTCATTCTCATGAGATTGAGATAAGCTAAGTGGATCTACTCTAGATTCCTCATATCTTTAATTAATCCTCCATACTTTACATTCTTGATTTTGCACTTATCCTTGTTTTCATTTGTTTGTTATTTTCCTTTATTCTTGATTTTGATTTTCCTCTCCTCTCTCTCAATCTTGCTTTCTTTTATTTTGCACTTATTTTCTCTCAATCTCATATTCCTCCATGTGCATATAATCTCAAACCTAGTTTTGTTATTATGTGCATATAACCACAACCACATTCCCAACTTTATTTTCTCCTCTTTTGCACATAATCCACAACCACTCTCTCTACCCTCTTCATCACCACTTTCACCATTTTCTCACTTCCATTTCATTTGAATAACTCCTAATTGTCGCGCATAATTTGAGAACCAAAACTTGAGCAAAACTCTTCCTACTTCCCGTTCCTCGTGGGATCGATAATCTTATATACTATAACTTGATAAAGGTTGTATACTTGCAACTTAGGAGGTAATCATTTATTTCCCATCAGTATCCTCTTGCCCAAGGAATCAAGCCTTCACATAGTTCAACCAATGGCCTCCAAAGGCCTTCAATCAACTAGAAGAGTTTGCAATCCTTCTCCAATATCATCATCAAATCTGCTGCTGATAGCTTTCCCAATGGCCCCAAAGTGAAACAAACCAAACGCCTCCACCTGAGGTGAACCAACGGCCATAACCGAATCCAAACTATGTCCATCACCGCATTGAATCAACCAACTCATCATCCGTGATCCACAACAACATGATCCCCAAACTGTCACCTCACCAAATCCCAAACGATGCAATATGATTCGAGAACGTGGAGGAATCTCCACCCAACGGAAGTAGCATTACCCTTCACCCATCGCGATGTCCCAACGACGGTCAACACTTCCACCGGCGAGAGTCAAAAGTGACATACCCGCCGTAACAAAATCAAAGTCTCTCAAATGATAACCAAACGAACCTCTGAATTCCAAATGTGCAATCGGATCAAATCTCACATCCTCAATTGACCAAATGCTGGACAACCAAACATCCGACGCAACTCAAAATCTGAAGCAGCTCCACCAGATCCAAAATCTCCACATGCAGCAATCGACGACCTATGACTAAGATGACCCAAATATGTCGAAGCCCGAACACCAACGCCAATGCTCGACATCAAACGCCGATCCTCCTCCAGAAAGGAACGACCAATCAAATTTATTATCTCATCTCGTCGCCCCAATGTTTCCTTTCCAATGAAGTGTCTCCAACTGCCATGAGCTCGGCACAAATACAGAAAAAAATTCCTACCACAAACTGAACGACGTATTCCCTTTCTGCCAATACACTTCTTCAACTTGTTATTGACTACTAGGACTTCAACCCAACGGGAGTTGGTTGCAACCCACAAATGCCTAGAACAGTCACTAATAAAGAAAACCAAATACCGATTACCTCCCAATGATGCCTCTTGGGAAGTCCCCCAAATGCCTGAATGAACACCACCTAAAAGACCCTTCACTATAGGAGTGCTGAACTTCATCTCGGTCTTCTTGCTCATACCAACGTGCTCACAGGACTTCCAATTGCAGGTCAAAGCACTCCTCACCAAACAATGCACGGTACCAATAAATAAATATCCTAGCCTCAACAAATGCCACAGTCTAGCCAAATCAAAAGAAGTCGTCAGCTCCTCACCAATCACCGTGCTTCTAATTAAATAGTACAAATTCTTCTTTCTGATGCACTTCATCACAATCATGGACCCCTTTGGGACTTTAAGAGTTGCATTCTCCAAGATCACTCGATAGCCAGCTGCTTCCAAAGTTCCAAGAGAAATAATGTTCTTCGTCATCTGTGGAACGAACCTTACTTCCTTCAGCTCCCGAGTCACCCCGTCACACATACGGATCCGAACTGTACCAATACCATCAATAGGCCATACGTGATATTACCCATGAACACGACATCCCCTCTTTCCAACTCCTTAAATCTAGCGAACCAATCCCTCCTAGGGCAAATATGGTATGTAGCACCCGAATCCATCATCCACTCAGTGGAGTCGGTATAACAAACTGATGGTAGTGCGGATAACGAATAGCCTGAAGAATCTGAATCTGAATTATCGTCACTAGCCTTGACAACATTCACTTCCGAAGCTTGTACAGCTTTTCCTTTATTCTTCTCGGCTTTATCTATCAACTTTGGGCACTCGTTCTTCTAATGTCCCTCTTCTTTACAGAAGCGACACTGGTTCCTACCAACACTCTTATGGTCACCTCTTTTCATCGATTTTGAGCGGTTGGACTGCCAATGGTTTGGAGTACGGCCTTGAACTGCTAATGCATCTCCCGATGCCTTCTCGGAGGATTCACTATCACTTTTCCTCAACTCATAATTTACTAATGCTGAGGTCACCTCCTTATAACCAACAGTAGTTCTCCCATTTATCATAGTGAGGACAAACATGCCGTAATCATCCTCCGGCAACGAACACAAAAGTAGTACCGCTTTATCTTCATCCTCAACCTTGATCTCCACATTGGCCATATCTGAAAGTAACTTTGTGAAGTTATTTATATGCTCCCTAATGGAAACTCCCCTCTTCATCTTGAACTGGTAACACTTCCTCTTCAAGTGAAGCCGATTCTCAATGCTCTTAGTAAGATACTTTTCATTGAGCGTTTCCCATAGTTTCTTCGCGGACCTCTCATTCATCACATCATAAATAAGATCCTGCGTCAAGCATGACCGAATAACTCCACAAGCCCTACTGTTCATCTTCTTCCAAACCTTATTATCCATATCTAGAGGTTTCTCTTGTAACTCAATAGTCTCCTCTAAATTTTGCGCATCCAACGCATCCATCACCTGGCATCTCCACAAACCGAAATTGATCTTACCGTCGTACTTCGGAACATCAATCTTTGTATTATTGATGCTCAGATTTTGTATCGCCTTTGCAAGAGACGATCCCGATGTGCTTGGTTTACCCATGTTGTAGATCTAACTCTTCAAATAAGAATCCTTCAGCGAATCCTTCGAATAAGCCCCAAGTCAAAACCTGGATGCTCTGATACCACTTGTTGTGCGCAGCGAAAATTTTGGCAGTACCTCTGCCAAACAATAGCCACAACAAGAGAGTTAGATCGCAATAAGAATTCCCGTCTCACCAAGAAAATAAGAATCTGAAGCAAATATCTCAACAAAGTGGGATATTTACTCTTCCTCTCATCAGTTCTAGGACTGACCTATCGAGAAAACCTAAACAAGCTATTACAAATCACACAAATCAGCAAAATAATGAATTTTACGTGGTTCGGCAAGCTGCCTACGTCCACGGGGTAAGGAGAGAGAGATCTTACTACTTGAGTGAAAGAGAAAATAAATAGGGTTTACAATCACACCGGATCTCACAAATAAAATCCTCAAACAAACTCTCAAATCTCTCACAAATTCTCTCTCAAACGAAGGCTCAAAAACACCCCATTTTCGGCCTCCACAAAAACTCCTCCGCACCTCCAAAAAACCCTAGCCGCATCACCCTATTTATACAGGTGAAAACGCATGAGAAAAATACCAAAACCGTGCTCGAAACGCGTGTACGAAAATGCGTCAAAGACGCGTTGAGAAAACGCGTGCCCCCTCGTGCTCGTGGATCGTGGCTGTGGCCCCCACCCCCTGCACGGGCTCGTGGCAGCCCATCGCACTCGTGGTGGCCCCCACGCATTTTCAAAATGCGATTGCTCCCACAAAAACTTCATGAAGTAAAGTGACATCATTTGTTGTAATTGTTTCTCTTTTTTTCTTGTGGCTCTCCTCTCTAAGCTCCTCGTTTTCTTCCACTAGCAAGTACCCCCGCGTGACGCAGGGGAGGGCGGAGAATTCAAGTTCTTACAATGATTTTTTGTGACAGCCATTGGTGCTGAAGTAGGATTGCTTCAGAGGCTTTTTTTCAACTCTTCAATAACACTAAGCGGCTTTTTTTCAACTCTTAAATAAGACTAAACAGTACAACATTTAGATTAGCACATAGAAACTGTAGATGATAAGACACATTTCTATATCATATTATCAAGACTACATGACATTGGGTAAGAATATTTTTCTCCTTGGATGTATTTCATATAGACATGTCAACACATAAAAATCTGACCAGGCAAAAAGAAGTTGGAGCTGTGAAGCTCACAACATCCATAATACAGAGAGATGTACTACAGTTTTGTAGAAAAAAATAATACATATAGAAGGAAATAGCCCTCTCACAAGAATTTTTATGAATTATCAAATAAGGCTTAAAAAGTAAACAAATCAAAGTAACATAAAGATATTCATAACTTAGATTAACTTAACAGCACCAAGTAGCAAAATAAGTACAAAATCAAAAGCCTAGTGACATAAGTTGTCATGATCAGTTGCTGTCATAAGTTGTATTATACATAAGCAAAGCTTAATATTATACATAACTTAAGCCTAACTATATAAGTTGTCACATCAGTTTCAGTGGCCGATGAAAACAAATATAGTGCAGTGGTTAGTACAAAAGCCTATACTTCCTAATATCAGCATCCCTTCCACTTTTCCATGCAAACTTCATGTTTCTTCATTATGAGCCGGTTTTATCTTTCCAATTTAATTGGTCTCATCTTCCGGGGTCTCTCGGTCTTCGCTTCTGCTTTCACTTTCTATGTCCTGCATAATTGAGGGTTAAGGAATTAGATCCATTTTGTTAATTTGTAAATATAGATTGGTACATTAATTTGTAGCTGTTCAATTCTCATGCCTGACCCAACTCCAAAGCAAGAAGGATAAATGAAATAAATGTAAAAGGAAATAGGGTTACAAACACAGTATGAAAGGAAACGGGGTGACCCTATAACCAATCCAGCCTGTCATACACAATGGTAAAAGGAACAATACGCATTCAGAGTGATGACATTAACAAACTACTAATAGATACATGACACATAAAGTTAGGGTAAAGTTCTAAGTGATGAGTATGTTCAACAATGAAATGAAGAGAATAGATAGGTTACCTGTATGTCTTCCACAAGTGCGTCATCTACATTATGCAAGGGGGTAAATACTCTGGGTGACCAATCTATTGAGCTGACTGTGTACTTCCCTTTCAAGCTAGACTTGTGATTTCCAAAATCATAACGGAAAAGGAACTTAAAAGCTTTTCCATGAGCTTTGTTGACAAGGTTGTGTATCTTCATGAGCCCATTGTCCTGAATTTGTACGAAATTTGATGTATTATTTTCTTTTTCTTCTGGTATTAAATAAAGCATGTGATAGAAAGTAAGTATGAAAATAGACCTCTAACTTATGTTGCTCAAGTTCCAGAGCAGGGATCTGGAGAATTTGCTCTGCATCTTGATTAAAAACTATTAGGTTCAAGGTATCTGTGTCATCTTTGACATCCATTGTTATTTTGTACCTGCCATGTCAAGAAAAAGTGCATTTATTGGTTCTATAGAACTTAAATATGCAAGTTTAGTACAAAATATTTTCGGCATGAAACTATGTCTACACATGAAAGTGGAATGGTATAGGACTGTAAAGAAGAAACCTCAGTGTTGATTGACACACTGTGGGTCCGAACAACCGTATTGATCACTAACTTCATACTTCATGCCTTTCGGGCATATTGCACATGCACGATAAGTCATCGAGATCTCAGTATAAATACGCATGATGGTTGCCTGGATCATATAGTATAAGTCCTAGTACATTTATTTAGGAAAATGATGTTATTCATAAAGACCAATTAGAGGCTTGAATTCAAATAATTGCAGACTTCATAAAGAACCAATTGCCTAGATGTGATAAAATGTTATGAACTTGACCTTGCAGCATAGACTGTAGGTCATAGTATTGGCAAGATGAAAGTGAGATGGATTTTAGAATCATGCTAAGGTTGACAAACATTACATAGAAAATGATTTTAAAATTAGATTGTAGGTCATAGTATTCAATTGTTTTATTCTATGTGAATGACGTTAAAGTTAGATTCCTGATTGTTTTGAAGGCATGCGTGATAGACTTTAGCTTTAAAAATCCTTTTGTCATTGTTTTGAGGGCATGTGTGATAGATTTAAATAGTATTTTAAATTAAATTTAATAATTTCTATGTATGACTTTTTAAGGCATGTATATCAAGGAATTTTTGTTACTGTTTTGAAGGCATTTATTATTTTTAAATTATTCGATATCTCTATTGTGTCTACTTGATCTATCAAGGCATGTATTATTTTTAATTATTTGTCATTACAATTTTATATGATATATTGTTGTGTCAATTGTAGGCTACAAAGATGCTAAATTTTTCTTCCAACTTTTCTTTCAATTGCTTCATCTATGATTTCTCTTCTTCTTCCTTTTTTTTTCTTATTTGTCCCGCTACATAGAGCAACTGAACATATACACCAGGACATGTAACGCCACAGGTCAGTGTAAGTTTAACACATGCTACGTGTATTGATCTCTATTGTAAATTGCTTGAAACACAGACATTGTTTATTGATGTTGAGTGGAAATAATGAGAGGAAAATTTAACATGCAATATGATGTAAGGAAGAAAATGTAAAGATTACTTACGTTGCCAGGGACAGGTGGAGAGGAAGTGAGAGCACGAAGTTGGCTAATTGTATAAATTGTCTCGGGAGTTTGCAATAAAGTTCACTAAATCGTGGCATCTCAATGGAACCAACTTGAAGTTGGGCTGCCTTATCTGTCACTCTTTTTTTTTGTGTATGTGTATGTTAGTAACCAATGTCAAAGGGTAGAGTTTAGAAGAAGATAAGAAAAAAAGATTTTGTAAATGTTCATTGCTGACTTTAAAAGCTTGAGATGGTAGATGACTCACTCTCTTAGAAGAGATCGAGCTTCAGGCATATCCTCCGGGTCAATTTCGAATCTTGTGAGCATGCTTGTCTGCAACCCATAGCGATCTATTTTTTTCGCAATGTAGAAATATCCAAGTTAGTCAATGATATGTCACTAATGTGGTATTTGATAGGACATTCAAAGAACATACCACGAAAGTTGTTTGTTCTGAGGTCGCTTGCAAGGAGGACAAACTGCTTCTTAAACGGTAGAGTAAATATTTTAGTTTTTTCATATTCTTCCTTCCAGATAGTAAGCACGGAGACTCTTGGGAATATAGTTTCATCTGTCATGAAGACCTCGACAAACTGAATAAGCTTCTTCTTTGTATATTTTGTAGTAGGAGGGCGGATATCAATGACAAGTGTCAGTACATCTGTAAAGAAGGTAACAGGAGTAAGTTCATGATCCTTTTTGCAATATTGTTTAGAAGTTTGTACTCTACGTTCATGTTGTACTTGTTAAATATTAAAGATTTTCGTCAAATCAGAGTTCTTTTTCTAAGCATGAAAGGTTGCATAATGTGCACAAGAAATGCAGATGGTGGTGTACTAATAAAACTAAGAGAGCATTAGGAAGATTACCTTTGAGAATTTCAATCTTGATTGAAGAAAGTTGTTTAGGTGGTTCGATCTCCTTGCCTTTTTCAATTTGTTGAAGGGTGTCAAGCTTTTTGAGCTTGTATAATGGTTCCAATGTAATATCTGTGTCAGACAATGGGTTCAAGGTTGTTCTTTCAGTAAAGGTCAGTTGATGCTTGTGATCAATAAGTTTAATATAGCTGTTGGAATCAATGATAGAAGCCCTTGAAATAGCATATGCCGACCCTCATTGAGAATAGATTTCCAGTGCTCAGCTAGCCCAATTGGTACAAATCCCTACGTGCAATTACCCTGCTTTTTGTTGGTTGTGGTTAGCTCTTTAAAAGAACATAGTTAACTTCTTTTTACTTATTTTTTTGAATCTATATTTTAGAAAATTGTATATTCGTAGATAGATGAACACACACAGGTTATCCGTGTATATATATTCGCTGATTCATGCTGAGTGTAAGGAAAGAGGTGTAACAGTGGAGATATTGTGATCTAATATGCAAAAACATTTGTATGTCATATTGTGTTATTACTTGGATAGGCATTTAATAACCAAGAATTTAACAATAAGAATGTCAAGAGTGTTGCTCAATGAAATAAAATATGAATAAGGAACATTAATTCTAAGCTAGTTGTATTCTTGCAATACAATGAAACATAATTATGTGAGAGGAGGCCAATATAAGATATTTTGAAATAAATATTTTTGCCAAAACATGCAAAATTATTTATATAACTGCATAGTCAGTGTATGAGTTTTTCAATTTCTCTATTTGGTGTGTTCATTCCTTTGAAAAATGTAATTCAAGAGTTTTGTAGTTTAGAAATGACCTTTTCATCTCTAGCAATGAAGATAATTGAGTGCATGCTTCCAGCACCATGTAGCTGACCAAACCAAAGCTTTAAGATTCGAAGATCTACATTATATTCCTTAGCGGTGCTATACATGCTATCAAAATTACTATGGCCTATAATCTCTTTGTTTATAGGCAATTATCTTTCTTTTTCATGTTGTGGCTACTCCTTCTGTTTCTTTTGTGTTCGCTCATATTCCAACTTCCTGTTAGCCTTGCCCTTGGAATTGCTTATTGGTTCTTGCTTTGCCTTTCGCTTCGTTGCACTTTCCTTATGCTTTATTGTTTGCTGTGTTGGTTGAGCAAAGTGAGGGTCAACACTTGTTGCAGCTTTCTTTTCTTGGATCCTTAAGCCAGTGTGTGCTGTAGCCATGTAGAAGGTAAGAAAAATATAGCATTATATAATAATAAACAAAGCAAGAGCAATTGAAAGGAGTCCAAAGTACCATTATCAATTTTGAGTGGTGTTTTAGGCTTTGGGGTTGCTTTTACAATGTTCAATGGTGACTCGAGATTGATTTCAGTTTCTTGTGATGTTCTTCCCTTTGGACGCTTTTTTCCTCTCCTTGCTAATTTAGCTAGAGAAACATGGTCATTGGGATCCACTTCTTTCAAATCTTTGAACTTGCCTTTCCATCTCTGAGAGCTTCCAGAGTCTTCATTCATATCCATACATGCATCAAACATTGTCTCTTCAGATGTAGACATGTCCTGTATAGATTAGATAGAGTAGTTAGGAAAAACAATAGCTTATTATCTCACGACCAATTTTTATTAATTGCATATTTCTTTGAGAGCAAGAAATAAGTATGCTAGAAACTAACATGGTTTCATCAGGATTTTCAAATTTAAGTAGAGCTTTATTCCAGCCAAGACTCAGTAACCTCTATGTCTATAATAAGCAATAAGCTAAGCCGTTGAAAAGTGGTGGCACATCTAATCTTCTTACAAAAACCTAATAAGTACAATATTGATTTGAATGTAAGAGCAAACATTCGAAATTATGGCAGCATGGTCATGAGATGTTAATTGTATAAGAATGATAGATAGCATATATTAATCTGTAACGCCATGAAACTTTGTTACAATAATATGATTATATGATTATATTTCATACTCAAACTTCCAGTACTTTTTAACCATTTCAATGAAGAATCTTGATGACACACTTAAATTTAACCTGCTACTTACATAAAAATGGCATACATAAGAGTACATTGTAATGCTTCAACAAAGAAGTCTGGGAAAGACAAATAAATTAGCATTGAATAGAATATAATGCATGACGTAGATGACATTTTTTAGCTTAAGATGGGTTATGAATGATACTTACGCTTGAAGTTATCTCTTCATCAACTGGATTAGATGGTAGAATTTGTTTCATAACTTTTTGAAGGACTTCTTTATATACAATGTTTTGTGTATAATTTGATGGTGCATCATTCTGTTCACCTAGTAAGAATTTCAAGGATTGCCTGGAAGTTGCTCTCGATACAGCGACATATAGCTGACCATGTGAAAAAACTGGAGTTTGTAAACACATGCCAATTTTACTTAGAGTTTGTCCTTGGCTTTTGTTTATTGTCATGGCAAATGCTAATTTGAAGGGGAATTGTGTCCTACGCATAATAAATGGCAGTTCGCCTTTATCCGAGAACATTTTGATCCTGGGTATGGTAACTACTTTCCCTATATTAGAGCCAATTATTATTTTTGCTTCCAAAACCTTTTGCCCAAGCTTGGTTATAATGAGGCGAGTTCCATTGCAAAGACCTATGCTTTGATTTATATTCCGCAAAAGTATAACTGGTGCATTGACCTTTAGTTTTAAAGAATGATTTGGTAATGCTGAAGTTTTCAGAGAATTCAGAAATTCAGTAGTGTAGAAAAATTCTTTCTTCTTTTGCTTTTCATCAACGGCTAGCTTGATATCTGAACTCAAATAGGTCATTGTATCACCTGGGATTAATTCAAGAATTTCATCATTTATTGCATTGACCTATTTATTTGTTGGGCCAAGTATTGCCATGTCCTGTAAATAAATTGGATCCGTAAAATTTAGGGTCAAAGATGGATAAGTTGCATCTATAAGACCCTTCATTCCTAACTTGGTATCTACTGACATATCACTTAGAATTTGTATCCATGTTGAGTCCGGTTCATTTTCTGTGTGAATACCACCAATTGTCCCATCACCAATAGATAATACCCAAGCTGCAAATTCTTTAGTTTTATGGAAAAAATGAGCGTCTGACTTTGCATTTTCTATATTCTTTGTCAAAAGAATCAAATCACAATGTTTCCAAAGCGGAGACCTATGTATGGAAGCATCGACAATATGCTCTCTACCTCCCCTTGGAACAATAGGGAGAATTTGTCTAAAGTCGCCTCCTAAAACAACCGTTTTATTCCCAAAAGCTTTGGTAGAAGCAATAGGATTTGAATCAGTTTGCATAATGTCTCCAAAACTTCTATCAACTGCATCAAATGCATATTTTGTTGTCATTGGAGCTTCATCCCAAATTATCAACTCGGTGGAACGGATAAGCTCAGCCAAATGTGATTGCTTCTTTATTGAGCAAGTTGAAAATTTAGTGATTTCGATAGGGATTTTAAACTTGGAATGTGCAGTTCGACCCCTTGGCAGGAGCAATGATGCGATACCTGAAGAAGCTACAGCCAAGACACTTTTTTTCTCACTCCGCAGTTTTGTAACCAGGGTGTTCCACAAATAAGTTTTTCCAGTCCCTCCACCTCCATAGATAAAGAAAAGTTTACCGAGTTTTCTTGAACATGAGTCCAAGATTGAAATATATGCTTTACGTTGGTCACTATTTAAGTTTTTTTCTAACTTAGCAACCTCAACTGTCAAAAAAGCACTATCGTAGTCCAATTCATCAAAGATCAACTGATTACTTATGCTTAGATTTGAATCAGTTGTGGGAAATGGCATTGTTGGGTAGTTTTCCAATGACTGACCATTATGAACCAATATTTGGTGTATATCAATAAGAGCTTCATTTTTCAATTGCTCTTCAGTAAGAGTGACAACTTTCCCAAGATTTTTCTTTGCTAGCATGTATTCATAATCTTCTGTCAATGATTTCCAATGCAATTCCCATAGCTTCTCTAGATGAGTTATATCACAGAACATGAGAATTGTTGAGAAAAGCCACCTAAGCTTAGCAGCACCATTGAAGTGAGAAGCCTCACCTAAACACAAATTCCACTCATTATCATCTTCTAGCAAGCCCATTGCAAGGCAGGCAGACTTGAATGTTGGGTGAATGATGTTATTAACAGTCCTTAAAAATTCAAAGCTTGTTGCTCCCCTGACAACATTTAGCAACATATGCAAATAGTATCGCTCACCAGTAACATGTTGTGCAAAGGGTAGCCTCCCGATAGCAAAGCACCTCTTTCGTGGAAGCCATATAAGTCCTTTTCTATTCCACACAAATTTTAGTGGGAACTCAGTATAAAGCAAGTCTTTTGCATCTTTGTAAGTTTGATTTGCAACGAACCATTCCATGAGTATAGTCTTAAGACACCTTTCAGATTGCACAACATTCTCAATGCACTTGTTGTCATGGAAGTAGACTTCTTGTTCATCAGGTAAATGATACCAAAGTCTTTCTACAGGCGGATAACATCGGTGGAGATTATAGTCAAATAATCTCCATGCAGCCTCTGCAACACTGATGTATCGAGCATCAAGATACCGTTGAATCTCATCATTGTTATTATCAGGTTTATTTTTCATAATTCCAGTTGCTAAGTCAGGCCCTTTATGCACACATTTAAATAAGTATTTAATCATTTTTGCATGGGTGCAGACTTCAACATTAATGTGGGATTGAAATCTACGTAGAAGGAATGGGTTGTACGAGACGACCCATGAACTATCAACATCAATGCCCTTAACAACAGTTGTCGGGCAATTCATCCTTCTCTTGTAGATAGGGAAGCCCCTTGCATTAATTTTTGTGAATTCATTATACGACTTTAGATAGCCTTTTGAACATTGACTATTTTTCATGCAGGTCATTCATATTGGAGTTGTGAATTCCACATGGCCCATGTATCATATGGGCAGTGATCAATTCATGCAATAAAGGGTCGATCTCTTTGTCAGGTATTTCAGTGCATATCATTTCATCGATTTGTTTTATAGTCCTTAATTTCTTCTTTTTAGACAATGTAATCGATATATGTGCATGTGGTAGGCCTCGTTTTTTAAACTCTACAACGGAAAGATCTGCAAAATTTTCTATTATGATATTGGGCTTCAAAGAATGCAGTAAGGAAAACTAAGGGATAAGAAGTGACTAATAATTAAGTGAAGATAAGAACTCTTACGTGCAATGGTGTTTCCAAATGTCGATTTTCTAGTGAGCTCATCTAACATTTGTTGTAACTTAATATGGAAAACTCGTGCAACAATATCAGGTCGATCCGGAGCTTTTTGGCCAGGTATCAACTCTAAGTAATCATCTATTTCGATCCAATTCGGATTGCATGTAAAAGTGATAAACAAATCTGGCATTCCACTCCACGAACAAATTGTCATTGCATCTTGATAGTTCTGCATCATGTACCTTGGACCGCCCGTAAAGGATGACGGCAATTGGTATCACCAGCCTCTAATGCATCACATAGACCCTTGTATAGTTCAGCACGTAGCGTCCTTTGATTGTTTCTAATCCAACGCAGACGCTCTTCTTCAATAGTTGCATATGCATCAACTATGAATTGTTGGAGAAGCCTCCCACCTTGTAGAAGAGTTGTGCCCTCATTTGTGCGTTGCTAAAGTCGATATGCATAGTCATCTTTCGTGCCCATTTTTGTCCTTTTTCGTTTTTTTTCCATCTAGATTATGGTTTTCTAAACCTGCATGCCATCCATCTTCACCGTAAGGAAATAGTAATGGATATTGTAGCGGCATATAAGATGGATGCAGTTCAGTAATACGCTGAAACCCTTTCTTCTTATGATTTATAATAATATCTCGGCCATTATTCTCTTCAAACTCATCACCAAGCATGAGGGCAGCAATATCATCTGCTTGTGGACGACTATAGTTGCTAAGCCCTCGATTTCGATTTTCAATTAACCTCAATGAAAACTCAGTTTCTTTATTCATTTCATGAAAGTCTCTTGCCTTCCTAAACTCCCGCACATACCCATTAACAGAATCAAGCACAAATTTAACATCATTTATGATCTTTTTGTCCATGGTTTCTATCATTTCAGTTGAAGGTTTAGTTCGGTTTAAAGATTAATATCTGTTATCAATCTCATTTGCTGTATCATATATGTACAATTGAGCGTATCTTGGTCTTTGAGGTGGTTCAGGTATTAAAGATCCAATAGCATGATAGTTTTGGCCATGCATTCGAAATGTGTAAGGTCCTTTACCATGCATAACTCCGTAGTCAATCTTTGCTTCATGGGAAGTCATAGAGAACATTGAGTTAAATGAACGTATCTGTTCACGGAATCTTCTGCTATGTGCATCAAGGTTGCTTGGATTCAATAATCTATGAAGTCTTTTCGGGGTCCTACAAAAATGAGGTAGGACAATCTTTCCATTTTTGCAACAGGTTGTGTAGTAAGACTCAAGTTTTTTTCCCCTTCACTTTCTCTTCCTTCCAAACAATTGCATTGCACTTGCTACAGACTTCAGACGATGGATCTAGTGCAAAAGGTGATCTGTTTGCCTTTGCTATAATCACATATAATAAGGGATCAAAGAGAACAAAAAGAATAGGTATAAGCTGCATCTCAAATAAGTGATGAGAGAAAGTATGATAGGTTTTTATGAAATCTCAGGACAACTTAAGTAAAATATTAATTTTTAAGAAATTGCATGCAAATGAAATGCAATATAACCCTAAAATTTTAGGTCACTTACCCAAGCTTTTTTGCTTATCTACTTGAAGCTGCAATAATACATTCACAGGTGAATTATCATTGAATGATGATGAACTTTCATCATTATGATTAGCTAAAGGAGATGAGTCTGGAGGTCTTGCTTCCACCGAGGGCATCAATAAGGTTTGTCCCATTTTTAGTGGAAGATCATCTGACCTGGTTGATCTTCGATTGATATCCACTAATAAATCATTTTTTGTAAATAGTTTAGCACCATTTTGTTGGGAGACTGATTGCATTTTCTCAGCAACATAATCTTCATAAGAAGTATTTTTCTTTTCTAAATCATTTCTGATAATGGTGCATTCCTTTCTTAAGTGAGAGCTTAATGCACTGCCTGGAACCATTCTTGGCAATGAGGTGTGTGCTATCTCATGCAAAGATTGACAATTTGATTTACCACATGAGACCTGAATCCGGCTATCTTTCAAGATTTCTTTTGCCCCATAAATATTTTCTGTCAATCGTTTAATTTGTTCTTCCACTATAATCTATTTTTTATTTTCATTAACAATCCTAATAGCAGGAGATCCGATTGGATCACTACTTGTGGAGCCATATTCTAAATTTATGTTAGAATTTTGCTCAAGTGGCCTATCATGTGCGCAGCACAAATTAGAACAGGGCAAAGTAGGAAAATGCATAGCATTTGATTGTAACCGTTTCCTAACATTCTCTTGGTAACTTTTACGCGCCTGCTCTTGCCTCCGAATCCTGTTCTTTTCAGTTGTGTCAGCTAGATGAGGTTTCTTTAGTTTGCATTGACTGACCATGACTAAATGCAAACAACACGATAAGTACAAAAAAAGAAGCAAAATCCGAAGGATGACATATTGGTTTTTTTGTTTCTATTGCGCAATCAAATAATCAAAAGCAAGAGCATGAATGAGTATTATCATGCTTGCCAAAAGCAAGTGTCAACGATAGGTAATTGTAGAAACAAAACATAACAATAAAGGGGTGTAAATGTCTAATCCAAGGAAATTGATATGGTACAAGACTAATTAAATGTAAACCTACAAATTATGAAATGCAAGATCACATATGCAGTGAAAAAAAGTTGAAAAATAAATATGTATCTACTATACGGCAAGCGAATTACACTACCAACAAAGAAGAAATCACAAAACTCACTACCACATTTTTGCTCTACAGCAACGGTTATGTGGCAACGGTTTGCAAGCGTTGTGCTTGACCCCTAATTTGACGGTTCTGTAACGCTTTTAACTGTTGCGTTTGGATTTAAAGAGTAGTTGCGTTTGGAAGCTTCCGGCTTGGGTGGTATTTTGGGCGCCGAACTTTTCAAAGTCCGCCCAAAGGCTAAAAGATAGGTCGTGTGGTATTTTTCCATAAAAACGCCCAAATTGAAACCCTCACTTTCTCTTCTTCTTGTCGCCGCTACCACGACCTCTTCCCTTCAATAATCCCTCTCCACCTTGGCCTCCGCCTCTGCCACCATCTCCTTTGACCTCGTTCTCGTCATCGCTCTTTATCTATCCTCGTTGTCAGTGTGAAACCGTCCTAGGGTTAGGGTTTGGTTTTATTTCTTCCCCTTTTCTCTTCGACCTGCCGCCTTCACTCAAAGCTGACTCAATGGTAAGATTCGATCTCTTAATCTCTCAATCGTATCTAATTCGATAAATTTTGTCCATGGCATTGTATCTAATGTGATCTCTGAATCTCTGCAAATTCTCAATCGTATCTAATTTGATTTTTTTGTTCTTGGCATCGGAGAAGAAGTTTTTGAACCCAATGAGGGAGATGAAGGTGAAGAAATTGGTCCTCAATATTCCAATTGGAGAGAGTGGAGATCGACTCACCAAGCCGCTAAGGTATCCATTGTCATTCTTGTTTAGCTTTAAGGCTTATGAGTTATTGCAAAAAGGGTTATGGTTAGCTTTAAGTTGCTTCTAAAAGTTTAGATTAGCAGTTTCTTAACAATTTGGCTAGTATTAAGTGGTGAAGATGCCAGAATTAGCACCAAAGGTACAAATTTTTTTTTTTTTTTTGTGGCTTCTTTTAGGTTCACTATGAAAAGCTGTATTGTATTCTAACCAAAAAATGACATTGTACGTTTGTGCTATTGAAGCGCCTAGATTCTGGCCTTAGATGAGTTTTACCTTCACAACAATTCTCTGTAACAGTCTAACAGACAATAGACAGATTACCTTATCAGTTCTTATATGCGTATGTGAATTGTGCATCGACTATGATACCATTTTACAGATATTGGATGGCTCTCAAATGCTATTGCCTTCCAATGAGCTTACAAAAAAGATTTGAGCAAGAAAGTTAAAACTCTCACAATGTCATTTAACCATCACATTATTTAGATTCATGCTGTTTCTATGCTCCTTTTTCACTAGAAATGTGCTTTTGAAATCTCTTTGAAAATCGTTCTTTGCGACAGGCATCTCTCTGGATCGTCCATTTGTTATAACTGCTTGTGTCCTTGCTTTGGTAATACCTTACACTTCTCCTTGTATAACTTCGATTTTGTTAAAAATGTGAGCCCATGTATTTAACATGTTGGCATTATTTCAGGGCCTTCACCGGATTGGGAAATCTGACGTTCCCATTTATGATGGATCTTGGATGGAATGGGGTTCTTATCCTGACACACCAGTTGCAAGTTCTTGAATTGTATGTGGTGTTTTATGTTTTGTACACTGATTAGCAGTGGGAAGTCACATTCATATATAGCTAATTTGCTGAAAAATGCTATAATGTATCACTACATTTTGAGCTAACTTCACCTATGAAAAAGAGGTTACTTTTCACAGTGTCATGGAAGATGGTTCATGATAGATAAATCATATTCTTTGATCCTACTCCACTCTGAGTGGGTTAACCCAGTCATGCTTGCTGTTTAATGGCTTTGTGAAGTCCAATGGCCATCACAGTCAATTTTGCCAGCCACTGATGTCCCATTCTGTATGGAACTCAGCTGCAAGTTGGAGCTCTTGTTCTCTATAATTTAAGGCTGGGTTATCTTTTAATTTGCTTTTCATATGTATAGTGAAGAAATTTAGTTTTTTCACCTCAAATGCTTCTTTCACTTTACAGTTTAATGCTAGTTTGGATTCATTCTGTTGTCTAAAATCCGAATTATAAGTTTGACCCGTGCATATACATATAAATAACGTGCACAAGCAAAAGCATTGTTTGGAGGGGTAAGTTACATATTTGTTCTATTTCTTTTCAGTAGTACACCACTCTTCTTTATTTTTTGCTAGAACTAATTTATTCAAATTATTTCCTTGAAGCTTATAAACTCTTTATGCTTTCATAGGATATGGAGATGGTTCTGATTTTTTTTGGACCTGGTATTTTTGTTGCAATGTTCACTGAACATGCTTGAAGGAGGTAATGGTGTGGTTAACTCCAAATGGATATACTATTGAGCTTTGATGGCCATTAAATGACTAAATATATTAATATGTCTATAAGAAGTCATTAGGTTTTATTTATTATATATTTTCTTATCATTCCATGAGCAATTTGTTTTACAAATCAGCCCTTTCAAATCTTAATATGCAATACTAAGCAAAATTGTTATCCAACATGCAGGTCATAATACTTTGTTGAATTACTTCGACTCAGACAACTCAACAACTGGAATAGAATATCTAAAGGTCTCTATATATAACTGAAAGCCAGACAATGTTCTAGATCAGGCAAGATTTCTGTGAGGCAAGATTTCTTAGAAATTTCTTTTTAATGTTGTAAGTTCCCTTCTTAATATAGTGCTATGCAATTCCTTAGTTTCTCTTGTATGTATGCAGGTAAACGAGCAAAGCATTTGATGCGCATAAAGACCAAATGACTATTTTACTTGTTTATTTTAATCGTAGAGGGTTTCAGGCCTCTTTGGATATGTTGCAGTGGTGTATTCTGGACAATTGAATATTGTATATAATTTCTTCATACTTTTGTACTTGTCGAATATTTTGTCATTGGATGTATTGATTTCTCATTTTTATTTAATCTATGAAATAAGATGCATACTGAGTTTTGATGTGGATACCTGAAAATTATGCATTTAATAAAGTTGTATTAAACTTTGATTACAGGCACAACAAGTCATATTATATATATATATATGTATATATATATATATATATATATATATATATATATATATATATATATATATAACCGTCCTTTTGCTCAAAAACCATTCTCTTTGATATTGATGGAAACCGTCCCCTTTGCTCAAACAACCGTTCCCTTTGAAACTGATGGCAACCGTCACCCTTGCTCAATGAAATGTTAGCGTTGGATAATTTTAACAAATACACAACCGTTGCGTTAGCCATCCACTAACCGTTTCCCTAGGATAATCGTTCCCATAGGACCTCAAGTGGAACGGTCAGATAACCGCTACAATAGGGCATAAAACCGTTCCCTTTGCCCTAAAGACAACGGCCGTATCTGTATCGGTTCTGAAACCGTCACGCTTGCTCTAACGCGACGGTTTTGTACTCTAGAGCAACGTTTTTAAACCGTTGCCATAGACCAGATATGCGGTAGTGACTTTGCTGAATTAGGAAACAAATAAGTGTGAAATAAGCAGACCATTCAAGAAATATGCTGGAAGACGCTAAATCAACATGACCAAACATTCAAATGAAAATCAAATTGCATACTGAATTCAATTTCCATGATATACATACGAAACTAACAACAAACTTACAAGCTTTCCCTACTTGTTTAACTCACTACTTCCCTTAAAGCCTTAACTCCTAAAGTTTATCCAGTTATTATGCATAAATAGTATTATTAAAAAGGGTTACTTGCAAACAGATCCCTTGTAGTAGAACCCAATTGCAAAGAGACCCCTATAGTTATATTTGTTGTGAATAGACCCCATGTAGTTCTACTTGTTGGAAATAGACCCCTGATTGAATTTTTTTTACTCTTAAAATCGTTAAAAATGTTTGAGGAGGCGGATCGACTCCTTATAGTTTTGTTGGTGAGGATAGACACCCAATTGTTAACTTTTTTGACTTTTAAAATTATCAAAAAGGTTCATTAAGGAGTGTAAATATAGTTGGGCCAATACTACAGTATGCCTATTCGCAACAAATAGAACTACATGGGGTTTCTTTGAAATTAGGTGATACTACAGGTGGTCAGTTCGCAATTAACCCTATAAAAAATTAAGATCTACATGTACTTCAAATAAAACATCATAAAAGTTATTGACATATTGATTAATGTATGCGGAGAGGTCTAGAATAAAATAAACCATCAGGAAAATCATTCAGCAATACACACTGACATCATGGACCTAACATGTGACAAGTGCACAAAACTATAGCATACCTTTCCAAGCTTGTTTGGTGTTAGTTCTTGAAATCTTGAAACGATGTGTCCACCTACAGAGAAAGCATTATATATCATTAGAACCAACTTGGACAAGCTATCTTTTACTAATGAGGATAAACTGAGCTATGTTCTTCGAAGATACTTGACTACTCTTTAACACCTACTATAGTACAACATAAGATGATAAACAAATCCCAAAGATGTAACTATTCTGCTCAAAATATTAATCGCATAAACTTAACAGTACATTAAATTGGTGATCAAAGAATATGCAAAGCATCCTATAAGGCAAATAAATATGTATTGAACTCAATTTTCACAAGATACATAAGAAAAGTATATGTAGATGCTAATGATTGTCATTTATATAACATATAGAAATAAAAGAGAATGTAGCATACATGTGTATATTATAATCATCTAAGAAGTCTAGAAAAGTTAACTGAATTAAGATTAAAACTAAACGTAATATGTGGATAACACTATCTACTAAAATGAATACAAACTTTTTCCAAAGGTGGCCCTGCAATCATCGAAGGGAGTTTAATAAGATGGATAACTCGACACAAATTAGCATGCAAACCAAATAAATGAAGATATTACTACCAAACAACTAAAAGAAAGAAAACAAATAAACAGAAGCTAGCAAAACAAGCTGTAGACTCTTTTTGCAATAATTTATCATCATATTATAATTAGAAATAATATTCTTTTTCTGGAGATACATAATATTATTGTGCCTTGGTATTCTACAAATATACTCTTCAAAGTCAATTGCATGCCTATATGCATTTTAAAACTTACTGTTTCTATATCACTCTACACTAAAAAATCTAACAATTTTTTATCTACATGTGTTATGAGTTATATGTACATTGGGGCCTCGTTACTTGAGCCTAAATGATACTTCTAGAGGGGTACATGGTTTCTCAGCATGGCTTTCTAGGCCTTGAACAAAACCCTCATCCAGGAACCTAGAATGCTACAATGTTAGGAGAAAGAGCAGAAAGGAAGTATATTATAGTTACAAGTCATTTATTTAACAAACTGCTAAAGGATTGTAGCTATTCCAACATGGTGATTAGCTAAGATTACTAAGAATTTCTCAGCCGTTGGTACAATTGGTGATATAGATTTAACAGTTTGGGGAATCCATCTCACGATTGTTTGAATATGATATAATTAATACCATGAACTTTAGTTGAAGCCAACCTTTGATTCACAAAGGTAGCCATCATAAGTTCTATGTAGCAAGAGAAGCTTGCAAAAGATGCCCCATCGAAGCAATATGACATCACTTATTTCTCGAGTTACTAGTATGATATATTTAGTTTTGAGCTAAATCATTGTACACGTAAAAGCCTTTTGCACATATAAATCAAGATATGTTGCAGCATCTGAATAAAATGTATGATTTTACAGCGTGATAATTAGGATGGACAGGTCAAGGAAAAACATTTTAAACCTTGAATTTGTGAAATTCTTGCTCTGGTTTGCACTTTAAATTTTAGATTCTCTTTATTGTACCCAAAACTATTTCTTCTTGAAATATGTTTACTCGACAAAAGAAAGTTATTGTGTCGTGCCTAAGGTTTATGGGGATTTGTTCTTTTTTCCTCTTTGGCTATATTTTGCCTGAAGTTTGAACATAATTTTGTACAGCAAAATTTCTTACCTTCCACTTTCTTCTAGGCACGTTCTGTACTGAGGATAATTTGAAAGGTTGGTTTCTTTCTTCTTGGGGCTTTAATTATGTAAAGGAACTAGACTTTGAGGGCTTATGGCAAGCTCTCATGATATTAGGTTCGTCCATAATTTCTTTGTGAGGAATTTGAATAACTTAGAGGGGCTTTGTGTGATACACATTTGGAAAATTGTCAAACATTTCATGCATCTCGATGCTGATCCTAGGAAAATAATCGATTAATTTTCATATGTCCTGAATTCATGCCATGTTTCCTAAATGATTTTGATTTATTTCTGAAAATAAATTGCACTGTAGGTTACGTATAAAATAGATAAAACTTATTTTATCTAACTTGCTAAACAAATAACAAACAAAATAGATAAAATTAATATACTATCTAAGATAATTCTAAGAATTAAAATTTAATGTAAGATCTGTGAATGAAAAGTACCAATTCAGAGGGGAAGTTCTTAATCAGAATTACAAATGCATGCATGCATGCTCTGGAGGAGGTGAAATATCGTATCAATTGATGAGCTTATAAACTGAAAGCACGGATAATACAAGGATTTTATCAAATTATTAATCATTAGGAACTAAAATGCAAGACAGTAGTTACCGCCTTACAGGTGTGTAATATTCAGTAATAAAGTAAAGAAATCATGTATGATAGCATAAGAAGAAAAAACAAAAGGCAAGTTTCTGAAATTATAATAAATACAAGGCTATAGTTTCTTGAATGATACTTACTTGTGAGGTTGATGTTCTTCAGCGACAGATCTTCTTCGTTTGATGATGATATTTGAAGGATTCAGGCTTCTGTGAGATGTGGGATCAATTTTGAGAAGAGAGCACTTATCCTTTTACCTCCTCTTTATTTCCCAAACAAATCCCAAGTCCATCACCTCCCTGACCACCATGCTTCCAATCCCATCACCCAACACCCTCCCTCACCTCCCTGACCCACTCCATCGTTACAACCTTTTTGTTTTTTCTCCAAATCAAATGGATGAAAGTGGTGAAGATAGTATAAGCTGAATTTAGTCCCCTTTTTTCCCGAAATACCCCCAACCCAAAACAAAATTATCAAGTCACCAAATGTAAATACAGTTAATATGTAAGGGCAGAAAAGGATGAAGGGCAGCTGAACAGTCTCAGCTGAAATTTGGTCCTCTTTTTTCCTTGAAATACCCCTAACCCAAAACAAAATCATGAAGTTACTTAATGTGAATACAATTAATAGCTTAGGTTAGAATAGGACAAGCCAAAAAAAGCCTTCTAACTTTTATACGATGAGTTATTATTGTGCCCTAACAGTTGCAGGGATAATCTTTTGTTCTTTGTTATGTTGGTGTATGCACAGCTATCATTGATCAACTACTTTAGTCCAATATATTCCAACGCTTATTTATAAATACTAGTACGTAGGCACGTGTGTTGCACGTGCTTTTTATTATAATTACTGATTTTTAGAGGGCTATTTGTAATTCTAAGATTTTGAATCTACTATTTGTAGTTTTGAAATATTCACATATTTTTTATAACTTTTAAATTTTTGAGGATGTTTATTACAAATGTGAAAGTTTCGGGTGTTTTTTTTTACAAAATGTAAAATTTTAGGCGGCCGCTTTGAATTTACAGATTATCGGTGTAGGTTTAAAAATTTCAAGCTTTAAATTTTAGGGGGCCTCTAGCAATTCATAGATTTTATTTTAGGCTTGAAAATTTCAAGCTTTTTCTCAGAAGTTTTAAATTTTTGAGCAGTTTTGTGGTGTGCTTTTCAAAGTTAAACTTTTATTGGTTTCGTTTGAAACTCTAATTTTTTTGAAAATTTATAATTTTATGGTTTTTAAAGTATTTATAGTTTTAGGGTGTTTTCTGTAAATTCTAAATCTTTGGGGGTTGTTTGTTTCTCCTTGAATTTCATTGTAATGTTTCAGATATGAAATCTTCAATTTATTTTTTTAAACTTAGTTTTTGAGGGTGTTGGAGTAAATTTTAAAATTTTGAGGGTGTTTGTTGCAAATTTAAAAGTTTCGGTGTTTTTACTGATTCTAAATTTTAGGGGCTGCTTGTAATTTGTAGATTTTAGTGTAGGTTTGAAATTTTCAAGCTCTTTCTGTAAGTATAAAATTATTGAGCTTATTTTGGGATGTTTTTATAAAATCTAAATGTTTTGGTTGAGGGTGTTGGTTGTAATTTTAAAAAGGTAAAGGCGTTTTCTATAAATCTGATATATAGAGATAGAGATATAGAGATATATATAGTAAGTAGGCACGTGCATTGCATGTGTTTGCTTCATATGTGAGTGGAAACTCAGGGGCAAAGTTGTCCAAGTAAAGTTACGCAAAAAGCATAGGAGTTGTGGTAACTATTGATTTTAGAGGACTATTTGTAAATATTGACATTTTCTTATTAATTTTGAATTTTTGAGGGTGTTTATTGCAAATTTGAAAGTTTCTACTGATTTTTAGTAGGCTATTTGTAATTCTAAGATTTTAAATATACTTTTGAATTTTTGAGGGTGTTTATTACAAATTTAAAAGTTTGGTGTTTTTACTGATTCTAAATTTTTAGGGTGCTTGTAATTTGTAGATTTTAGTGTAGGTTTGAAATTTTCAAGCTCTTTCTGTAAGTATAAAATTATTGAGCTTATTTTGGGATGTTTTTATAAAATCTAAATGTTTTGGTTGAGGGTGTTGGTTGTAATTTTAAAAAGGTAAAGGCGTTTTCTATAAATCTGATATATAGAGATAGAGATATAGAGATATATATAGTAAGTAGGCACGTGCATTGCATGTGTTTGCTTCATATGTGAGTGAAAACTCAGGGGCAAAGTTGTCCAAGTAAAGTTACGCAAAAAAAGCATAGGAGTTGTGGTAACTATTGATTTTTAGAGGACTATTTGTAAATATTGACATTTTCTTATTAATTTTGAATTTTTGAGGGTGTTTATTGCAAATTTGAAAGTTTCTACTGATTTTTAGTAGGCTATTTGTAATTCTAAGATTTTAAATATACTTTTGAATTTTTGAGGGTGTTTATTACAAATTTAAAAGTTTGGTGTTTTTGTAAAATCTAAAATTTTAGGGGTTACTTAGAATTTATAAATTATCAGTGTAAGTTTGAAATTTTGAAGCTTTAAATTTTAGGGGCTTCTTGCAATTTATATATTTTCATTGTAGGTTTGAAATTTTAATGATTTTTCTATAAGTTTAAAATTTTGAGCTTGTTTTTGCTAAATTTGAAAAGTTTTGTGGTGTGTTTTTCAAGTTAAAGCTTTTATTGGTTTCTGTTTGAAACTGTTATTTTTTGTAAATTTATAATTTTATGTTTTTACAAGTATTTACAGCTTTAGGATGTTTTCTCAGAATTCTAAATCTTTGGGGTTGTTTGCATCTTCTTGAATTTCATTGTAATGTTTCGGATATGAAATCTTCAGTTTACTTTTTAAACTTAGTTTTTGAGGGTGTTGGGATAGATTTTAAGTTTTTGAGGGTGTTTGTTGCAAATTTAAAAGTTTTGGGTGTTTTTTGCAGAATATAAAATTTTAGGGGCTGCTTGTAATTTATAAATTTTAGTGTAGGTTTGAAATTTTCAAGTATTTTCTCAGACGTTTTAAATTTTGAGCTTGTTTTTACTAAATTTGAAAATTTTTGTAGTGTTTTTTCAAAGTTAAAACTTTTCATTGGGATGTTGGTTTTCAGTTTATTGGTTTCGCTTTGAAACTCTTATTTTTTATAAATTTATAATTTTATGGTGTTTTTACAAGTATTTATAGTTTTAGGGTGTTTTCTATAAATTCTAAATCTATTGGGGTTGTTTGTATCTTCTTGAATTTCATTGTAATGTTTGAGATTTTAAATCTTCAGTTTATTTTTAAACTTAGTTTTTAGGGTGTTGGGGTAAATTTTGAATTTTTGAGGATGTTTGATGCAAATTTGTAAGTTTTGGGTGTTTTTTAGAATATAAAATTTTAGGGGCTGCTTGTAATTTATAAATTTTAGTGTAGGTTTGAAATTTTCAAGTATTTTCAGACGTTTTAAATTTTGAGCTTGTTTTTACTAAATTTGAAAATTTTTGTAGTGTTTTTTCAAAGTTAAAACTTTTCATTGGGATGTTGGTTTTCAGTTTATTGGTTTCGTTTGAAACTCTTATTTTTTATAAATTTATAATTTTATGGTGTTTTTACAAGTATTTATAGTTTTAGGGTGTTTTCTATAAATTCTAAATCTATTGGGGTTGTTTGTATCTTCTTGAATTTCATTGTAATGTTTGAGATTTTAAATCTTCAGTTTATTTTTAAACTTAGTTTTTAGGGTGTTGGGGTAAATTTTGAATTTTTGAGGATGTTTGATGCAAATTTGTAAGTTTTGGGTGTTTTTTAGAATATAAAATTTTAGGGGCTGCTTGTAATTTATAAATTTTAGTGTAGGTTTGAAATTTTCAAGTATTTTCTCAGACGTTTTAAATTTTGAGCTTGTTTTTACTAAATTTGAAAATTTTTGTAGTGTTTTTTCAAAGTTAAAACTTTTCATTGGGATGTTGGTTTTCAGTTTATTGGTTTCGTTTGAAACTCTTATTTTTTATAAATTTATAATTTTATGGTGTTTTTACAAGTATTTATAGTTTTAGGGTGTTTTCTATAAATTCTAAATCTATTGGGGTTGTTTGTATCTTCTTGAATTTCATTGTAATGTTTGAGATTTTAAATCTTCAGTTTATTTTTAAACTTAGTTTTTAGGGTGTTGGGGTAAATTTTGAATTTTTGAGGATGTTTGATGCAAATTTGTAAGTTTTGGGTGTTTTTGTAAAATCTAAAATTTTAGGGGTTACTTAGAATTTATAAATTATCGTAAGTTTGAAATTTTGAAGCTTTAAATTTTAGGGGCTTCTTGCAATTTATATATTTTCATTGTAGGTTTGAAATTTTAATGATTTTTCTATAAGTTTAAAAATTTTGAGCTTGTTTTTGCTAAATTTGAAAAGTTTTGTGGTGTGTTTTTCAAGTTAAAGCTTTTATTGGTTTCTCGTTTGAAACTCTTATTTTTTATAAATTTATAATTTTATGGTGTTTTTACAAGTATTTACAGCTTTAGGATGTTTTCTCAGAATTCTAAATCTTTGGGGTTGTTTGCATCTTCTTGAATTTCATTGTAATGTTTCGATATGAAATCTCAGTTTACTTTTAACTTAGTTTTTGAGGGTGTTGGGATAGATTTTAAGTTTTTGAGGGTGTTTGTTGCAAATTTAAAAGTTTTGGGTGTTTTTTAGAATATAAAATTTTAGGGGCTGCTTGTAATTTATAAATTTTAGTGTAGGTTTGAAATTTTCAAGTATTTTCTCAGACGTTTTAAATTTTGAGCTTGTTTTTACTAAATTTGAAAATTTTTAGTGTTTTTTCAAAGTTAAAACTTTTCAATGGATGTTGGTTTTCAGTTTATTGGTTTCGTTTGAAACTCTTATTTTTTATAAATTTATAATTTTATGGTGTTTTTACAAGTATTTATAGTTTTAGGGTGTTTTCTATAAATTCTAAATCTATTGGGGTTGTTTGTATCTTCTTGAATTTCATTGTAATGTTTGAGATTTTAAATCTTCAGTTTATTTTTAAACTTAGTTTTTAGGGTGTTGGGGTAAATTTTGAATTTTTGAGGATGTTTGATGCAAATTTGTAAGTTTTGGGTGTTTTTGTAAAATCTAAAATTTTAGGGGCTGCTTGTAATTTATAGATTTTCAGTGTAGGTTTAAAAATTTTAAGCTTTTTTGTAAGTATTAAAATTTTGAGCTTATTTTTCTTAAATTTTAAAAGTTTTAGGGTGTTTTTGCAAAGTTAAAACTTTTAGGGGATGTTTTGTAAATTATAAATTTTTGGGGTTGTTTATATCTCCTTGAATTTATTTTAGATATGAAATCTCCTTGAATTTGATGTTGGTTGTAATTTTAATGAGTTAAATGTGTTTTCTATAAATGTGTTAATTTAAAGGTGTTTTGTGGCTGGTGAATAGTGAGATAGATATAGAGATATATATAGTAAGTAGGCACGTGCGTTGCATGTGTTTGTTTCATATGTGAGTGGAAACTCGGGGGCAAAGTTGTCCAAGTAAAGTTACATAAAAGTACAATAGTTGTGGTAACTATTGGTTTTAGGGGCTATTTGTAAATATTCACATATATTTCTATAAATTTTAAATTTTTGAGGGTGTTTGTTGCAAATTTAAAACTTTGGTTTTTTGCAGAATCTAAAATTTTAGGGGCTACTTGTAATTTATAGATTTTCGGTGTAAGTTTGAAAATTTCAAGCTTTTTCGTAAGTTTTAAATTTTGATCTTATTTTGCTAAATTTGAAAAGTTTTGTGGTGTGTTTTTCAAGTTAAAGCTTTTATTGGTTTCTGTTTGAAACTGTTATTTTTTGTAAATTTATAATTTTTATGGTGTTTTTACAAGTATTTATAGTTTTGGGTGTTTTTTAGAATATAAAATTTTAGGGGCTGCTTGTAATTTATAGATTTTAGTGTAGGTTTGAAATTTTAATGATTTTTCTATAAGTTTAAAAATTTTGAGCTTGTTTTTGCTAAATTTGAAAAGTTTTGTGGTGTGTTTTTCAAGTTAAAGCTTTTATTGGTTTCTTTTGAAACTGTTATTTTTTGTAAATTATAAATTTTATGTTTTTACAAGTATTTACAGCTTTAGGATGTTTTCTAAATTCTAAATCTTTGGGGGTTGTTTGCATCTTCTTGAATTTCATTGTAATGTTTCGGATATGAAATCTTCAGTTTACTTTTTAAACTTAGTTTTTGAGGGTGTTGGGATAAATTTTAAGTTTTTGAGGGTGTTTGTTGCAAATTTAAAAGTTTTGGGTGTTTTTTAGAATATAAAATTTTAGGGGCTGCTTGTAATTTATAATTTTAGTGTAGGTTTGAAATTTTCAAGTATTTTCTCAGACGTTTTAAATTTTGAGCTTGTTTTTACTAAATTTGAAAATTTTTGTAGTGTTTTTTCAAAGTTAAAACTTTTCATTGGGATGTTGGTTTTCAGGTTTATTGGTTTCGTTTGAAACTCTTATTTTTTATAAATTTATAATTTTATGGTGTTTTTACAAGTATTTATAGTTTTAGGGTGTTTTCTATAAATTCTAAATCTATTGGGGTTGTTTGTATCTTCTTGAATTTCATTGTAATGTTTGAGATTTTAAATCTTAGGTTTATTTTTAAACTTAGTTTTTAGGGTGTTGGGGTAAATTTTGAATTTTTGAGGATGTTTGATGCAAATTTGTAAGTTTTGGGTGTTTTTTACAGAATCTAACGTTTTAGGGGATGCTTGCAATTTATAGATTTTCAGTAGGTTTAAAAATTTTAAGCTTTTTTGTAAGTATTAAAATTTTGAGCTTATTTTTCTTAAATTTTAAAAGTTTTAGGGTGTTTTTGCAAAGTTAAAACTTTTAGGGGATGTTTTGTAAATTATAAATTTTTGGGGTTGTTTATATCTCCTTGAATTTATTTTAGATATGAAATCTCCTTGAATTTGATGTTGGTTGTAATTTTAATGAGTTAAATGTGTTTTCTATAAATGTGTTAATTTAAAGGTGTTTTGTGAAAGCTGGTGAATAGTGAGATAGATATAGAGATATATATAGTAAGTAGGCACGTACGTTGCATGTGTTTGCTTCATATGTGAGTGGAAACTCAGGGGCAAAGTTGTCCAAGTAAAGTTACGCAAAAAAGTACAATAGTTGTGGTAACTATTGGTTTTAGGGGCTATTTGTAAATATTCACATATATTTCTATAAATTTTAAAATTTTTGAGGGTGTTTGTTGCAAATTTAAAACTTTGGTTTTTTGCAGAATCTAAAATTTTAGGGGCTACTTGTAATTTATAGATTTTCGGTGTAAGTTTGAAAATTTCAAGCTTTTTCGTAAGTTTTAAATTTTGATCTTATTTTGCTAAATTTGAAAAGTTTTGGGTGTTTTTGCAAAGTTAAAACTTTTCAGGGGATGTTGATTTTCAGTTTATTGGTTTCTGTTTGAAACTCTTATTTTTTATAAATTTATAATTTTATGGTGTTTTTACAAGTATTTATAGTTTTGGGTGTTTTTTAGAATATAAAATTTTAGGGGCTGCTTGTAATTTATAGATTTTAGTGTAGGTTTGAAATTTTCAAACTTTTTCTGTAAGTATTAAAATTTTGAGCTTATTTTTCTTAAATTTTAAAAGTTTTAGGGTGTTTTCTATAAATTCTAAATCTATTGGGGTTGTTTGTATCTTCTTGAATTTCATTGTAATGTTTGAGATTTTAAATCTTAGGTTTATTTTTAAACTTAGTTTTAGGGTGTTGGGGTAAATTTTGAATTTTTGAGGATGTTTGATGCAAATTTGTAAGTTTTGGGTGTTTTTCAGAATCTAACGTTTTAGGGGATGCTTGCAATTTATAGATTTTCAGTGTAGGTTTAAAAATTTTAAGCTTTTTTGTAAGTATTAAAATTTTGAGCTTATTTTTCTTAAATTTTAAAAGTTTTAGGGTGTTTTTGCAAAGTTAAAACTTTTAGGGATGTTTTGTAAATTATAAATTTTTGGGGTTGTTTATATCTCCTTGAATTTATTTTAGATATGAAATCTCCTTGAATTTGATGTTGGTTGTAATTTTAATGAGTTAAATGTGTTTTCTATAAATGTGTTAATTTAAAGGTGTTTTGTGGCTGGTGAATAGTGAGATAGATATAGAGATATATATAGTAAGTAGGCACGTGCGTTGCATGTGTTTGCTTCATATGTGAGTGGAAACTCGGGGGCAAAGTTGTCCAAGTAAAGTTACATAAAAGTACAATAGTTGTGGTAACTATTGGTTTTAGGGGCTATTTGTAAATATTCACATATATTTCTATAAATTTTAAAATTTTTGAGGGTGTTTGTTGCAAATTTAAAACTTTGGGTTTTTTGCAGAATCTAAAATTTTAAGGGGCTACTTGTAATTTATAGATTTTCGGTGTAAGTTTGAAAATTTCAAGCTTTTTCTCGTAAGTTTTAAATTTTGATCTTATTTTGCTAAATTTGAAAAGTTTTGTATTGTTTTTTCAAAGTTAAAACTTTTCGTGGGGATGTTGATTTTCAGTTTATTGGTTTCGTTAAAAACTCTTAATTTTTTTGTAAATTTATAATTTTATGGTGTTTTTACAAGTATTTATAGTTTTGGGTGTTTTCTCAGAATTCTAAATCTTTTGGGGTTGTTTGTATCTTTTGAAATTTCATTGTAATGTTTCAGCTCTGAAATCTTAAGTTTATTTTTAAACTTAGTTTTTCAGATATTGGGGTAAATTTTAAAATTTTGAGGGTGTTTGTTGCAAATTTGAAAGTTTTGGGTGTTTATTGCAGAATCTAAAATTTTAGGGGGCTGCTTGTAATTTATAGATTTTAGTGTAGGGTTGAAATTTTCAAACTTTTTCTAAGTATTAAATTTTTAGCTTGTTTTGTTAAATTTTAAAAGTTTTGGTGTTTTTGCAAAGTTAAAACTTTTAGGGATGTTTTGTAAATTATAAATTTTTGGGGTTGTTTATATCTCCTTGAATTTGTTTTAGATATGAAATCTCCTTGAATTTGATGTTGGTTGTAATTTTAAAAAGTTAAAGGTGTTTTCCATAAACGTGTTAAGTCAAAGGTCTTTTGTGAAAAGTTGTGAACAGTGAAAGGTGAACAGTGATTTCAGACGAAAATGAACAGTAAAAAATAAACAGTAACGCCTCTAGGGCTTTTTATATATAGAGGATTGAATAACAGCAAAAGGGGAAAAATCATGCATTATTGCAGCAAATTTGCTGCAAACAAGTTGGCACCATGTGCGAGCTTCTGTAGAAAAAATGTTGGCACCAGTGCCAACGTTTGTGGCCAAACCTTGGCATGTGCTCACTGCACATGCCAACCCAGCATTTTTAAAAACGTTGATTTTGAATGTAGCAACGTTCCAAAAATCTTGTTATATGCACTTTTTAAGTGAAGTTAGATGACAATTATTTTGTAGTGCTCTATTCATTTGGACACCATCAATTATTGAATAATGCTACCCCAACATCATTGTTGATGTACTGTTTGAGAATCAAGTCGTTGAATGAAAATGCCCACACAAGGGTTTTCTATTAAAAAAGAGTTAATAATAGGTAGATCTCCGATTCAGTAAGCCTACAAAGACTACTAGAGGACACCAAACTCTCCACAACGAGTAACTCATAGTCCTGACTAGTCCCCAACCCTCAATTAACTCTGGCTTGAGTATGCCATAAATTCTTAATTAACACCGGCTCGAGTACGCTGTAAAACCTTATTTAACATTGACTTGAGTAAGTCATAAAAAAAAGTCTGAAAGAAACTACTCAAAATAGTTTAAGCACAAAATTGGAAAGATATTACAGCCATTTTGATTAGCAAATCTTTCTTCACAAAATTAAAGCAAAGCTCGATAAAGAACAATGTAGAAGTTGAGTACAAGGACAACTCCTCTCATTAAGATGAACCAAAGATATTGAGCGTGGCAAGAAAGAGTTTGTTGAGGCTCAAGGGGCTCGAATCTCCAATACAAACTTCTTCTGACAATTCCTAGAAATTCAGTCTTCAAGTTCTCTCCTAAAGCTCTCTCTTTTCAAACCCTAAAACTCTCTTCAAATATTATCTCTTACAATCTTATATAGCCTTTAATAAATTAGAAAAAAAGATCTCCAAATCATAGTGAAAGCTGGAGATGAAAGAGATAACGAACGATTGTGATTAAGTCTTCAAGTATGCCAAACACCGTCGTCCCCATCAATGGTTCCTCACGACCGTCGATGGTTCCTTTGAAAATCCAGATAAAAATTATCCAAAGGTGTAAGAAAGAGAATACACACCGATCCATACAAAAACTTATACAAAAATTGCGGACGGGATTAAAATTCAATCGTAAAACACTTGAATACAAGAGAAAGCACAAAAAATGATGAAATATCATTATAAAGTATATGAAATAAATAGTAAAATGAATTATACAAGTTCATTTGACAAATTTAGATATATAAAAGAGAATAATGAGAAATAATAAGACTTGAACTATTTCAATCTTATAAACTTAGGATCAAAGTGTCGCCCTATCAGTTCAACCATGTAGGATTTAAGAGAAAAGCGATAGTGTTGGCCGGGCGAATCACACCATCTCTACATATAAAAATATTCAGTATAGAATGACTACCCTTTGAGATTTGTACAAACATAATCCACGAGTATGGGTCTTTGACCATCTTTTAACGAATACACTCAATTTTCTGTGAATTTTGTAAGAGTGTGTATCTTTGATCATCTTTTAACGAATACACCTTTTAACGAATAAACTCTTTTATTTAACATGTTTCTAGCATAAATCCACATTTGTACATATGAAGAATAAATGTGTGGATCATTCAAGTCAAAATAACGAGCTCAAAAATCTTGATATATTCTAAAAATATCTCATAAACCTAATATAAAACTCTTTACCACTAATTCACAATACAAAACATGATAAGTATAAAAATAGATGTGTGAAAATATAACTTAAAATATCTCAAGAAGCAAAGTGTCAAGTAATCATATTTCTATCATTGTGTGCGAAATACATATGTGTGTGTGTGTGTGTGTGTGGGGTATGTGAACCGGTGTGACATAATCAGGCGTACATACCAAAATATAATATCATCTAAATCAATCTTGTAAAAGCAATAAATAGGCATGCCGAAAGTTTTTTTCATAGAAATCAAAAGAAAGAAAGAGAAATTTTCTTCTTGTTTTTATTAAAAAAGAAAAAGAAAAAAATCTAAAAATGACCCAAAAAGAAAGAAAAATTAAGAAAAATTTCAAATTATGTATAATAGGAAGTGTTATAGAATTTACTTTTAGTTACCTCTTTTAGAAGATATGCAGAAACAATCATTTATGCAAGTTGTACCTTTGCAATAAATCTTCACTTACATAACGAAACCATCTTTGCATGTTTCAAAGAACTTCATCTCCTTCCTCTTGATTAGGCTAAGGAACGATTATTTTTTCTAAATCTACCTTGAGCAACCAAAATGAATGTTGCCTTCTTGTACACCTAGAGAAAAGTAGAAAGGTTTGACCTAGGCGTCTATATAGGTCCATGTTGGTTAGCAATTATATATTTAGGTATCCAAATCGCTTGATTGTTTTAACTCTATATTGCATTTGATAATTCATTAAAACATGACCCATTCTACCAAATAAATTGCAAATAGTATAAGATGCATTTGAGATGGGGCAAAAGAGTTAAATTATTTTCTCGCACTCAAAGAAGGTTAAAATATTTTATGTTTTTAATATATGAATAACCAAGTCCGCCGCTTTTGCAAATCGTTAATTGGAAAGAACCATGTTTAACCCTTTAGAACCCAAAAAAATATTCACGGATTTTTCCAAATTAATAATTTTGAACTTTAATTGTTCATTTCTAGAAACCATAGTAGTGTATCGAGTTTTAAACTTTATTTGTTGAGAAGACAACTCACATTAAAGCTCATTTACGATAGCAACTAATTTTTAATTTCACTTGATTCCTCTGTTAGTTGCAAGGATAAATTAGAATTCATATCTCGTACATGAAACATTGTATGTATTCAAGAGAGATATTTTTCACTTGCATCGTTAGATGTATTCAACTTTAAAGAAAGATTTTAAATTTAGCACTCAACAAATTATTATATTTCTTTAAACTTGAATACACTTTTTAACAATTTTACATTTTCAGCAAGCTTTTAAATTGACCCAACATTTCATTATATTTAGAATATAAGTCATCGTGATGTAGCATATACCTCACTATCGAGCTCTCATGTTTGGATTCATCCTAATTACTATCTTTAGCTATTAGACAACAATGTGCTATTTTGTCATCATCGCTTTAGCTATTCTCTGACTCATCCCATGTAGTCGCTTTGAAACTTTTACCCTTCCCTTTATATTCTTTTTTGTTCAACAGGCAATTCTTCCTTAAGTGACCGAGTTTTCTGCATCGAAAATAAATTGGTTCAATACTAGAATCACTAGAATTATATTTGTTTACCATGCTTGTATAGTGATCTCGTTCGTCTTGCAGGAATTTATGACCATCCTTTGATTTGAGGAAGGATTCGTAGCCTTTAAAAGTTTGCTGACTATTTTCATCCTTAGAACTTGATCTTGACTTCTTTCTTTTTCTTGGATCGTGATTTCTCTTTTTTAGCTTTCGGGCTAATGACTTTTGCTTTGAATCATCTTTAGGAGTATCTTCTGTCTGTTTTAATTGAACTTCATGTGTGGGAAGATTACCTACAAGCTCTTCAAGAGTTAAATTGCAAAAATTTTGCAATTCTTCAATAGATGTTATATTTGGTTCCCAATCCCTAGAAAGAAAATGAAGAAGTTTTCCACAAACCTTTTTGTTGTCGTACTTTTTTTTTCCAAAGATTTTGATTTGTTCATAATATCTGTGAATAGAGTGAAAATATCCTAATACTATCCGCGGTTTTCATCTTTAAATTTTCATACTTACTCACAAGCATTGTAAGTTTTGACTCTTTCACCTGTTGAGTTCCCTCTTGTGTAACTTCCAGAGTTTTTCAGATTTCCTGCGCAGTAGTACAATTTAAAATATGATTAATTATTCAATAATTAAGAAACAATATAGAGCATTCATAACTTTAGCATTCAAAGAATAAATCTTTTTGTCCTGAGCAGTCCACTTATTTCGAGGAGTAACAACGTTGACCTCTTCTATGGTGGTAGTGGGTTCATTATAGCCATTCTCATACTACTTTAAATATCATAATCAGTGGACAATAAAAAGACTATCATGCGTGCTTCTCAATCGGTGTAGTTTATCCCATCAAGAAGTTGGGGTGGTTCACACCATATTCCTCAGGAAAAGCCATTACAGCGGTCAAACTTGATGTCTCTACCCTATGTTATGAATCCTAAAGATAGGTAATGAGGTTCGGAGGATCTTAAATGCAAGTCTAGAGGGGGAGCGAATGGTTTGCTATAGCTTTTCGCTAAAATACAAAATATGCAAAGGGAATGTAGACAATTGAAAACGAACAACCAAATCAAAAATTAACTAAGAAACGTGTGGGACTTTTATAGTGGTTCGGATAACAATCCTACATCCACTCTTCATTCTCATAAAGGAACTTTCTCACTATAGTACGAGTTCTCCTACTCACAACTCGATTTAGTAAGATTATAAAGATCGCACCCTGGAGTCTATCAGAAGTTAGTCATCTAAGATTTGCTTACATACCGCAACTGTTTGTGGTAGCAATTGTATACCCTGTAGTATCTAAGATTTGCACTTTAAAAGATTTGCTTGGGACACTCCATAAGCTAATTTAAGTACTTTTGACACTTAATTATAGTTAAATTTAATTTTGAACATACCCTAATTCTATTTTAGACTTATGCTGATTACATTTTAGGCTAAGTTGCACTTAAATACCCTATTGTTCCCCATAAAAAGTACTTACATACCCTCGATTTCAAAATTGAGCAAACACATCAACTACTTTTCATATAAAAGCAAAACCTCCAAAAGTAATCAGAGCCTACAAGAATGCTACAAGATCAAAAATAAATCTCTCACCACTCTTAGGTGATTTCAAAATTGCACTGTAGCAACTACTGATGAAATTCAAATTTAAATTCTTCCGTGCTTTGCACGGGCTGCATACTAGTGTACCTTGAGTTTTGAAAAAGGTGCACACTGCTACCTTCAGTTAAGCAGCCGTGAGTTTATTCTCTAGAAAATTCGTATGTGTTGCTCATCTGACTATTTAAATGTCATCTAGCTAGATACTAGTTATTGTATTGATGACAACTCCACCCACCCCTTTCTCCTTATTAAATGTCATCCATTCTCCTCTTCTTCTTCTTCTTCTTCTTCTTTATTTCTCAAGCTTTGCAATCTTAAATTTTTGCAGGAAAAGAAGGTTGTATGAAGTTCTTCTTCTTCTTCTTTAATTCCTTTGGTAACTCGTCGACAACCCATGAACCGAGATCTCTATCAAATCAGCAAAATTAAGGCATAACTATAGATTTAGGAGAGAGAATTTGTGAATTTTATGAGAAATAATACAAAAATTAGAGGTTGTTAATGGTGAGGGGTTAATTTTGAAGAAAGGCATTATCATCCTTTCGGATGAAATTCACATGAGGAACAAACGAGGATATATTTGCCTTATTTTAAAACTTGGGGTATATAAGTACTTTTGGGGAAACAGTAGGGTATTTAAGTGCAATTTAGTCAATATTTAAAATACTATTATGACTTATTTATCAGTAGATTCAACAAATACTAAAGGCTAAAAAGTTATAAAATTAGCTTGTGAGTGTCATCCGAAAATTTTGAGGAAATTTTCACATTTGTATAACGAAGATATTAAAGTGCAAATCGAGAAGCTTTACGGTTTACAAGTGCTACAAGAAACATGGGAGGATATATACGTGCAGATTAAGAGAGACTATGAGGTATTTAAGTGCTAACTATATAGCCATCTTTTCGTGTCTCGCAAGCTCCAATATTCAGCTACGCCACCCGCTCGGTCGATCACCTGCATGCACACACACATTATGATAGAAATCATGTTGGAGGGATTAGGAAATTTAGTGAGAGTTTCAAACTTTTGGAAGTTAAATATCACTATTGGGATTTAATGAAAGTTACCCAAATTTTAAATTGTATACCATATATTTTTTCAAGTAAAGTTGAAAGTGTATTCCCTTTAGCTCCAATTTGATGCGTCATTGACACCACATATCGTCCAGAATTACATACTCTAGATAATCACCCTATTTGCACACGTTATTGCAATTTCTTAATTTCATTTGAATTTCGCTTTTTTAATAAAATGGACAAATTTCACATTTCTTAAAAACAATCATTTCCGTAAGTACACTACATGTATGTTTTGGGCTTAATTACAGTTAAATACCCTATAGATTCCCTATTTGCACTTATATACCCTCACTTGTATTCGGTAGAATAGCTTATCTTAATGTTTTAAAATTTTTACTTATATACCCTCACTTGTTTTGGTAGCACTTATACAACCTCAAGTTTTAAACTGCACTTGAGCATCCCGAAGTTTTTAAAATTCCTCTAACATACCCTCAAGTTTGCATAAGTGAGTGTATTTAAGTACAAGTTTAACAACTTTAGGGTGTATAAGTTCTGCTAAAACAATTGAGGAAATATAAGTGCAAGTTTTTAAAAACTTTAGGGCGTATAAGTGCTACCAAATATAAGTGAGGGTATATAAGTGCAAAATAAGGAAACCATAGGTTATTTAAGTGCAATTAACCCTTTTTTTATGTACTTTATTTCTAAACGAAACCAAAGAAATGGTAATCTAGTGTTGATTTGGTCGCCTTCATTCAAGGGAAAAAAAAGTTGATTTGGTCAAGAGGAATGGGTAGGGATCCTAGAAAAACTTTCTCACCCAGTAATCCCCATGAATAATATTATTAAATTATATAAACACTATTTAATTGTGGGGTCCACTATGATACACCAATAGTAGTGATCCACATATATAATTGTAGGCTTTTTCTACAACAAATGTTGTAGAGAATCCAGACCTGCAGGAATGAGTGGCAAATTTGATGGCGGACTTGGGGGATCGAGACTTGAAGGCCAACCTCTCACCTTTATATGTTATATATATCCGGACTAATTCCATATTGTTGGCATCTCCCTCCAATTAATTCCTCATGTAACCGGGTTTTTTCTCTAAAAGCTCCAATACCATCCTATCTCTTTCTCTCTAAAACTCTGGAAACCCTAGAAATCTAGATCACGTTCTCGCGGAGTTCTTGATCGGCCTCCTCCTACTGTCCGTGCATTGTCGATCCTCTTCTTAAAATTCGACAAGCTCTGGTGAGATTTTTTTAAAGATATTTAGTGAGTTAATTATGTGATATTGCGTTGTTATGTTTTTAAGGTTTAAAATTGATGAAATGAAGAAGGAAAGAAGTTGCTTGAAGTCGTAATCGTAATCTTAATAAATAATAATTAAGGTCAAGAATAAGATATTTATAGTGTGTTTATCATGTGATATTGTGTTATTATGTTTTTAATGTTTAATATTTATGAAATGAAGGAAGAAAAATGTTGCGTAAAGGCCTAATTGTAATCCACAATAATTAAGTTCCAAGACTAAGATTAGTTTACTTCGTGCTTTTGTTGTAATAAGAGTTTGAATTTAATCTATTCATAACTTGCACTAAGAAAGTCTAATGCCTCGATTTCAGAAAACAACAAAAAGAAGAAAGAAGGATAAAGTTCTAGCAACAAAGAGGAAAATGGAGTGCAGATCCTCTCAGAACCGATCCTTTGCTTATCTTATGCGGAGCTCTAGATAAGTACCACGTGTAACCGTAATTAATTTTGTTCAATGCGTTTTCTAAATCCACCTCTTCTTCTTCCTCAATTCTGCACAAAATTATGACAATGCTTCCTCCTGATCTTGCTAATTTCGGTGCTTCAAATATTTATCATGGACAACTATTGAAAATTTCAATTTGATGTATGGATTGCTGGGATCCTTACTCAATTCTTTAATGAAAAAATCGGGTTTTTTTTTTTTCATATGGTTTGGTTTGCAAAAGTTAAATCCCTTGATCGTCTGTATAGAGTTGATTTTTTTGATCCTTTAACCATTCATGCTCATCAACTCAGCGAACAGCAAATCCCATGTACCAAAATCTCATCTTTAAAAAAAATCACGAAGTAATTAAGAGAAATTGACACGTTGAAGAACCCCCGAGCACAATCCCATACTGGGCGCAAGTTCTCATTGACCCAATTTCACATAATAACCAAATAGTTGCAGAAGCGATGGTTTTGTAGTAGTAAACATGTAGAGGTAATGGCAACGGTTGATGGGTTTTTTGGTTCCGATGACGCCGGTGGGAGGAAGGAGGTGAGCTGGGTGAGAGGGCTGCGGGCGAAGATTCTTTTTTTAATAAGGACAGGAGAATGAGTTGTAAACAAGGAAAAGAAGAAAGATAGCTATTGACGATTATTGGGAATTTGGTGACGGCCTCTTGCACTGCTTAAAATAAATATAGGACTGATTTTGATATCATCTTTACTATGGAAAATATGAGTCCACGTCCTATCATTTCGGATTATAAGGAGGAGTGCATATCCTCTCAGCCGCACACCCCCTTAAAGTAGAGGGGCAGTGAAGTAAATTCACCGCCCCATGTGCGGCTCTCAGAACCCCGCACCGTGCGGGGTTCTGAGAGGATATGCACTCATAAGGAGGGGAGCAGTTTGGTAATTCCGTACACTCCTTTTACGGCTCCGAACTTCCACATGGTTTTAATAGGAATTTTACTTGAAAATACACGGATAATCAATTATTCAAAAAGTTGTGCTAATATTTATATGTAAATTATAATAAACCCCTGACTTTCAGCATTTTACAGTAAGACATGATAACTTTCAAAATCACGGAAAACTCTCAAGAACTTTCAGCATTTTTCAGTAAACATCGAATATCTTTCAAAGTCATACCCATATAACGTTTGCACAAAAGAAAACCTTCAAAGTTAACACTATCACATCCGACGTGGCACTTGTTAGACGTAAAAAGACCAAAATAACACTTAAATTATTAAAAAAAGTTTATTACCCTCTTATATTTTCAACCCTAAAAATAGAAATATCTTGCATTTTGCCATTCATTCTCCTCTTGCTCGTGCCCAAGTTAGGGTCCCGAACACTAGTTGTTTTCTTTGCTGGTATTGTTCTTCAAAATGTCATTTTATATATTTTTAGTACGATTTATGGGATTTATCCAAAAAATGTGAAAATTTATTGGGAATATTTTGCAACTTTGAAAGTTATTTGGGGGCTAGCGTGATTTTGAGAGTTATTAAGGGTTTACTTTAAAACACTGAATTTTATTGGGGGTTTAGTGTGATGTTGAAAGTTATTTGGGGGTTTCCTGCAAAATGCTAAATTTTCTTGGGGGTTTAGTGCAATTTACCCTATTTATAATTGTTTTGCAATTGTGAATGAGCTTTCATATTATATTGAAGCAATTAAATGTTTAAATTGTGCATATACCTGTTGTTGGTTAATGTGAGAAGGAAAAAAAATAGCTTGAAGGCATAATCTTCATAATAATTAAATCAAGATTATGATTAACCTTAGATTAGTTTATATCGTGCATCTATCGTAACACTGGTTTGAATTTGGTCTATTCATAACTTACACAAAGAATTGATAATTAGTACATGCCCAAAGCTAGGACTCTTATATAACAAAAGCTTCCATGCTCCTTTGACTGCCATCCGTCGATTTGACAAAATAATAGAAAAGGATAAACAAGGGTAAGGTTTCAGCAACAAAGAGAAAAAAAATGCTAGAGGATCACATGGATAACCAATTACTCAAAATTGTGATCGTATTTATATTTATTTTGTTGCTTTGGATGACTTCATTACATCATATTATACATATCAAAGCTCGACAAGTAAACATATGTGGGATGAACAGGTTGGAGAAGAACGAAGATGAGGAGCAATTTACATTGACGTGATGGTAGAGAGGGGGTTTGCTCTATATTCAAGTTATTTAGCATGTTCCTCTCTAAATTCTTCCTCTTCGCCTGTTCTTCCCTAATTATGAACTTGCTAGAGAAGCAGGACAGGAGAGGAAGGTGCTAAATAATTTCAACCTAGAGCCATCTCCTCTTTGACCTTCTCGTTAATGTGATTGCCTTCTTGTCTTTGTTCTCTCGTTAGTTCACCCTCGATATGTTTAATCCTCTAGCTTTGATCTACGATGCTACAATGAAAGATCATGCAGAGAATCAAATAAATATAAATATTAGCTTTGCTTTGAGGTCATTCATAATGGAACCTTACTCTTTTCTCTCTTTGCTTTCAGAACATTAGCGTTGGCTCTGCTACTTTTTGTCGAACAGAGAGATGAGGGTCAAGGGTAGAGCCATGCTCTAGCTAAGAAGGGGACACGGTTTTGACTAGGTACCCACTTTCAATCCTTTGGTGTGAAATTATGATAACTGCACTGCCCTAAATAATCTAAAACTAAATCCCAACCTTGATCTGAATTATTTTCTGGATTATGATTAAGCCTTCAAGCAATTTCCCTTCTCCTTGGAGAGGAGCATGGTAAAGAAGAACAGGTAAATAACATTATAGGATCCACAATCATTAAAGTTCCCACTAGTCAGGTTTCTACTATAGCAACTGTTCCTTACTCTGCAGCACTTTGTTCTGTTTATTTTGTTTTATATGTGAAGAACCTTTGTTAATTAATCATGTTACTGATTTTGATGGTTATATGCTGGTTTTGTTTATCACATGTTATTGGCTTAAATTGCATATCCAACACCACCAGCCATTGTTCAGGGACAACGAGTTGATTAGCCCAGTACTCGGGAGAGGGAGCAACAAGTCTCTGCATCTCACCAGATTGATAGTCAGCTAAACACCGCTCAATGGAGAAAATAATAATGAATTTTCACAGAATTCATCCCACTATGCAGAGGATTAAACAAATTCCAGGTAAGGTTTTGTTTCTTACGAGTGCATGCTATTGATGGTATTGTTGTTGTTTCATGGTGTTGTTGTTGGGCTTTACAATGTGTAGCGTCTCTAGAAGAGATCATGACAATCCTGAATACATCCAGGCACGATGAATAGAGAGATGAAGACAGTCTCGAGCAATTGCATGAACCAATTCCAGGTAACACAAGTAATAACTTTGTTTTCTGAAAATGGAAAAGAAGACATGAAGGGTTTTTAACTTTCCGTACATGCATTGATGAATAAAACAAAGCTTGTACTTTTGGAACGTCTCATATATGTTCATAGTTTCAATTCATTATTTAGCTAGTAACAATGTATTGCTGCATGCTGTAGTTTAACATTTACAACTTGAGCAAGATTTTATATTTATTAATAGCTACTGTATTAGAAGTTCACTCATGTACTCTGGATCATATTTACTTCTCTTTTGAAAATGCTTAGTAACCTTCATACGGACTCTTCTTTTTGGATCCTTTCATGATAGAGCCATCTCGTCAGTAATCACCATCTCTTTTATCTCCAATTGAAAGCAATCATAATATTTCATGACATTATAATTAGAGGTAAACAGTATTCTGTGTGCTTATAATCTTTAGTATCTAACTACTAATATACTTAGTCTAAATATTTTCCAATTTATCTACCCATACCATGAAGAACGACGCTTGACCAACGCTGAAACACATGTTGAAATTTATACATCAAAAAACAAAAGGTCTAGAATTAGAAATCATTTTGACCTATACATCGTTTCACCCAATTCGATCATTAATATTTCGCAAGTGATCTGTTGATGAGCTTATAATATTAAAAGTGAAAAACTTCTGTGACAAAACTGAATGCAAGCAACATGACATTATTTTTTTAGAGTCGCTACAACCAAAGTTATAAATTATAATATTTTTTATCTCTACACGATACATTTTTGTGTCGCACAAATAGAGCGCGACACATACCAAAAGTTTGGTTATAGCATGTGTGGAGAGCGTCTTTTTACACATGTGATAATGTGTCGTAAAACTCACGACACATGTATATGTCGAGAGTGATGACACATTCATGTGTCACAAAACTCGTGACATATATATGTGTCAAGAGTAGAGACACATAGTTGTGTGTAATCCATAAAAATATAAAGGGATCATCATTTAATACTATAACTTCTCAGAATGTCACCCATCCTAGGATTACTCTCACCAAAGCACACTTAACTAAGGAGTTTTTTAGCTTATGTACTATCGTAAATGTTTAGTCATCATCATAATTAAAATCTAAGATTTATTATTTAACGCTATTAATAGATCCTCTCACAATCCATGTTGGACTATTAGCCATTTTTCAATTATATTTAATTGTATATCTAATGACACAAATATGTGTCGTGATTTGCTACACTTTTTATTTGTGTCACTATTGTTTAATCCTTTGTAAATAAAATGACACTCTTATATGTGTCATAAAATAAGTGTGGACACATGCAACTTTTATATGTGGGATGAACAAGTTGGAGAAGAAGGTAGAGGAGGAGCAATAGGCTTTAAGGTGATGGTAGGAGAGGAGATGGCTCTATGTGCAAGCTATTTAGCATGTTCCTCTCTAAATCCATCCTCTCTAGCCCGTTCTTCCCTAATCAAGAACTAGCTGAAGACGAAGGGCAAGATTGGAAGGTGCTATATAATTTGAACCTAGAGCACCTTTTTTTCTTCCATTACCTTGATGTTATTGCATCTTCCTCTTCTTCCTTTTCTAGCCAGTTTATCCTTGATATATTTACTCCTCTAGCTAGGATATACGATAGTGTAATGAAAGATCATGCAGAGAGATAAATATCATAGTAACATTGCTTTGAGATCATTCATAATGAACCCTTGCTTTTTTTCTCCATTTGCTTTGAGAACATGAGTCTTGGCTTGCTCTCTTTTTTTCTTTTGTTTTTGGGTGTATCAAGCAGAAGGATGAAGGTCAAGGGTAGAGCCATGCTCTGGCACAGTAGGGAACGTGGTCTTCTCTAGGTACTAACTTTTAATCCTTCACTTGAATTGTGAAAGAATTAGATTCAGTGTAGTGTTGCGATAATTGCACTGCCTAAGTCTAAATCTCAATCTTGATCTCAATGATCTTCAGGATTATGATTAAGCCTTCAATCTATTTTCCCTTCTTCTTGGAGAGAGCATAGTAAAGAAGAGCAAGTAAGGACGTTATAGGGTTCACAATTATTAAAATTCCTGCCAGTTAAGGTTCCGTTGGGCCAACTTTTCCCTTCATTAGAGCCCGTTGACCTCTTATTGACAATCTAATGCTTATCGGCTACAACAAACTTCATATGTGTTTTGCTCTTTGATCCTATCGTGACAGAGCCAACGCCGCAAGCAAAGTTTAATGAGGATTTTCTCTAATTTAGAATGTTTTTGAGGGTTTCGTACAAACCACCAAGTAAAGTGTTTTCTTTTGAAATTACCCTTAATTTTTTGATGTTTTATTTGCTTGGTTAACAAAAATGTTAATTTATATCATTGGTGGGTGACTTAATGTATAGCGAATTAGATGAGAAGCAGCATCCAACATATAAAACTACTCTTGAATTTGACACTAGTCCATGTTTTTTTGTTTTTCTTGGTTCTTGTACCTCCTAAGTAAACTTAAACGCCTATAACATGTGTGAATATACCGAATGTATCATTGAAGATGCTAAAAACTGATGCTATATCTCATGTGCTTCATGTGCAATTGCCCCCTTGTGTTAAAGAGTGGATTGTTTTCTTCTAGTTGGGAGGCTCTGTTTGGGTCTTTTGTAGTTTATTTTTTGAGTGATTTTCTTTTTGTTGGTGAGGAGAGGCTTTGCTTGTGTAAAGGCATAGGATTTGAGAGTTTGTGAAACCCAGGTGTGCCTGAGGTATGTTTAATTCTGTTTGCATATTTCTCAATTGGTAAATGAAATGCTTTCAGTTACCAGAATATATGTATTAAAAGCAATTTACTAATTTGTTTCTTCTTTGTTTAAGCTCAACAGAGGTAGAGTACATTATAGTGAGAAGCAGTACTCATGAACTCATCATCACACTCTAGAGCTTCCATCGCCTTCGGGAAAGGATTCACCTCTAATCATACACTCCCTCCCCCTTTGCCTCCAGAAACCACGCCATGCTCCCACCCATTTAGGGTCTGTTTGTTTGCAATGTATTAGCTGAAGTAGAGGCTGTTTTTGCTACCTTTGAGAGGGTTTTGTGCATCTTTGGAGAGGAGATCTTTTGAGAGATTGAGAGGTTTGTTTTAGGGTTTCTTTGTGAGAACTTGTAATCCTAATTTGTATTCTCTTTTTCTATTTATCACTTTTCTCTGTGTTTTCTTCTCATCTACATTCTTCTAAAAATGAGAAAAGACTTGAGCTAAAGTATTGTGGTCATTGGTTTAAACTTCAGAGCCTGTACTTTTTATTTGAAGGCTTATTGCTTCTCTCCCTTTGTTGAACCCCAGTAACAAAATGAAGATCCCTTCTTCTTCTCTCTCGTACTCACTAGAAGTTTTTTTTTACAGATATTGCAGGAGAGCAATGTCAATCGGGGAACCTAAACATAAAAGAGTTAATAATGCTCTTTACCAACTGTTCTACTAAATATTCATGAATAGTAAGTGAGTAAATTTATTTGGACAATTGAATACATTAGACCATACTTCGAGTTGAACTCTTTCTGCCTTTCACCCATGCATTTGTCACTAAGTCATGATTTCTGCATTGTCTTCCTTTACCTTTGGCATATGCAGCATTAGTCATACACAACCACATACCTAAAGTTAAACCATGCATTAGATGCGAAATCCAAATTTCATGTCTTACTTGTATATTTACAAACCTCTCTGAACTGAAATGCTTCAAACTTAGATACACCCTTGAATAGATAGTTTGTGCAGGAAAAGTGTAGAATGGTCCAGTTAATAAAAGTGAACTGGAAGAGCTCAACAAACAAGCTCCACCATAGATATGCGATGATTACTTTCGAGGTGGAGCTGAGATGAGTATACGTTTTAGTGAGAATATAAAAGCCTATTTAATTTCACTCAGGTATATACATCTCAGCTCCTTCTATGGCTTGCAGATAATAAATATCCCAGAAAGGAAGGGACTATAGACAAATTTAGCCTAACAAACTGAGAATTTCGACCGTGGTCTTGTGTGAGATTGTTTTCCTCTTGACATGTTTTCTTCTATTTCCATTTGTCATAATCAGAGAGACTGTAATAAGATGGGTCATCGTCTAGCAAGAGCCTCTGTTTCATTTGGACACCATCAGTTATGGAATAATGCTCCCTTAGACATCATTGACAATGTACTATTTGAGAATCAAGTCATTAAATAAAATGACCATACAATGATTTTCTGTATAAAAAGGGTTAATAATGAATAGACCCTCTGTAGTTCTAGTGTAGGTAGACCTTCTGAGTGATCTTTTGGACTCTTAAATAAGTCAAGATAGTTTTGTAGATAGACCCTATTGTTCTTTGTGCCCCTCAATAATTTCTTTTGTTTTTATTTTTATTTTATATTTATTTATTTTTGACTCTTAGAGAGACAATTTTTCACTGCTATTTGCAAAGGTTCGCTGAGGGATCTATTTGCCATTGGACAAATAGCGTAGGCAATCTATCTACACCCTAGAACTAATGGGGGCTTACCAACAATTCGATGATACTATCTTTTTCCTTGTTTGTCCAAGCTCAACAGAGGTAGAGTACATTATAGTGAGAAGCAGTACTCATGAACTCATCATCACACTCTAGAGCTTCCATCGCCTTCGGGAAAGGATTCACCTCTAATCATACACTCCCTCCCCCTTTGCCTCCAGAAACCACGCCATGCTCCCCTACCCATTTAGGGTCTGTTTGTTTGCAATGTATTAGCTGAAGTAGAGGCTGTTTTTGCTACCTCAGAGCAAAAAAATTATGTTTGTTTCTCCAAAAAGACTACTTGTATTACTTTTCTCAAATGTTGATGTGGCATCTAACTGGCATCACTAATTTTTATATTTTTTTTCCTTTAAAATATTGTGTTGTCAGGATCTTATTTCAAAATAGACTAGATTTGGGAAACCACTATCTTAAACACTCTTTTTTCTATTTATCACTTTTCTCTGTGTTTTCTTCTCATCTACATTCTTCTAAAAATGAGAAAAGACTTGAGCTAAAGTATTGTGGTCATTGGTTTAAACTTCATAGCCTGTACTTTTTATTTGAAGGCTTATTGCTTCTCTCCCTTTGTTGAACCCCAGTAGCAAAATGAAGATCCCTTCTTCTTCTCTCTCGTACTCACTAGAAGTTTTTTTTTACAGATATTGCAGGAGAGCAATGTCAATCGGGGAACCTTAACATAAAAGAGTTAATAATGCTCTTTACCAACTGTTCTACTAAATATTCATGAATAGTAAGTGAGTAAATTTATTTGGACAATTGAATACATTAGACCATACTTCGAGTTGAACTCTTTCTGCCTTTCACCCATGCATTTGTCACTAAGTCATGATTTCTGCATTGTCTTCCTTTACCTTTGGCATATGCAGCATTAGTCATACACAACCACATACCTAAAGTTAAACCATGCATTAGATGCTAAATCCAAATTTCATGTCTTACTTGTATATTTACAAACCTCTCTGAACTGAAATGCTTCAAACTTAGATACACCCTTGAATAGATAGTTTGTGCAGGAAAAGTGTAGAATGGTCCAGTTAATAAAAGTGAACTGGAAGAGCTCAACAAACAAGCTCCACCATAGATATGCTATGATTACTTTCGAGGTGGAGCTGAGATGAGTATACGTTTTAGTGAGAATATAAAAGCCTATTTAATTTCACTCAAGGTATATACATCTCAGCTCCTTCTCTCAATAAATCATAGCACATATTTGATAGAGATTGTTTTGCGAGCTCTTCAGATTCACTTAATTTAATTAGACAATTCTTCATTTTTCCTGTACAAAACTGTCTATTCAGTTCAACCTCAGCTCCTTCTATGGCTTGCAGATAATAAATATCCCAGAAAGGAAGGGGACAATGTATATCCCAGAAAGGAAGGGGACTATAGACAAATTTAGCCTAACAAACTGAGAATTTCGACCGTGGTCTTGTGTGAGATTGTTTTCCTCTTGACATGTTTTCTTCTATTTCCATTTGTCATAATCAGAGAGACTGTAATAAGATGGGTCATCGTCTAGCAAGAGCCTCTGTTTCATTTGGACACCATCAGTTATGGAATGATGCTCCCTTAGACATCATTGACAATGTACTATTTGAGAATCAAGTCATTAAATAAAAATGACCATACAATGATTTTCTGTATAAAAAAGGGTTAATAATGAATAGACCCTCTGTAGTTCTAGTGTAGGTAGACCTTCTGAGTGATCTTTGTGGACTCTTAAATAAGTCAAGATAGTTTTGTAGATAGACCCCTATTGTTCTTTGTGCCCCTCAATAATTTCTTTTGTTTTTATTTTTATTTTATATTTATTTATTTTTTGACTCTTAGAGAGACAATTTTTCACTGCTATTTGCAAAGGTTCGCTGAGGGATCTATTTGCCATTGGACAAATAGCGTAGGCAATCTATCTACACCCCTAGAACTAATGGGGGCTTACCAACAATTCGATGATACTATCTTTTTCCTTGTTTGTCCAAGCTCAACAGAGATGTAGTACATTACTAGTCATGAGAAGCTAGCACTCGTGAACTCATCATCATACTCCAAAGCACACAATTTTCTCTATCCATGTCAAAATTCAATTTCTAATTTCATTATCGTCATGAGCGGCCACTTTATGTTGCAGCAATCTCGCAGCCCATTAAATATCATTTTTAAAAGATCTGCAATAGTTTCATTAACACTATTACACTAACAAAGTTGTTGAAGTATTCTGCAAGCAGTGGCAGTCTGCGTTTCGATTGACCGTCTGATGTTTGATGAGAAGTAGTTGTTTGCTTAGACAGTAGATTTCTAGTGCAGGTAATGGAGGGTCAGAAAATGAGCACAAGGCTTGGAATGACTTGATTTTGGCTTGTGTTGGATTCATCGTTTGCAGTGGATTTCAGTTGAGCTATGGATTTGGATGAAAACGAAAGGTTCAGGCTCTGAGGTTGATGGGGAAGGGATTTTGTTCATGAATTGATTAGGGTTTGTGAAGGGAAGATTGATGGAAGGAGGTGTGTTGTTGAGAAACCAGCATTGGTTAAAGAGTAGGTGATTTGTGGTGAATTCTTTGGATTGTTTATGAGAGTTTTTCGAGAGTTGTCGGCCCATGATTGGAAGAAGTATTGGGTCGAAATCAACCCTATCCAGACAAGGCAAGCAAAGACCAAATGGAAAAATCACAAGTTACATGGTTTAGCCGAAGCCTACATCCATGGACAACGAGGATAACGGTACAAAATATAGGAAGGAGTTCTCTCATTACTCACACCCGCTACAATATATGGAGTCAAACCGTTCATCTATCCATCTACAATGTGTTTGACATCCTAAACAATAGTCGATACAATTCATACAATATCTAGTAGAAAAGAACAATTGTCGAGGAATATAGATCCAAAACCAATTTGTTAGATAATTCCCTTTGAGCTGAAGCCAACACTCCTCTCCTTCTTTTATAATGTGGAGCTTGACAGTGTTAGAATTTATCACCTAATAGATTATTCACTTTCCAAGGCAACATTCAAACTTCAGTCAAGCCTTAATTCCAAGGTGATCTTCAAAGTTCTCATTTTTCACTTTGACTTTGATATTAATTTCCCGACAATCTCCATCTTCATATCAAGCCACCCACCTTGATAGTCTCTTCTTGTCAATATCATCTTCTTGCACTTCAAATGGAAGCGTCCATGCTCCTCCTAAATCGGAGAGTCCACACTCTCATACCGGAGTGCCTGCACCCACACAGGGGTGCTCCATGACTCTCATGTTCATGTGTCACAGTGATTCCACCTCTCTTGCATGCTCCGAGGGATCTTTGTCACCGAAACTGATCCCAACAATAGGCCAATCCGCCTGCTGCTCCCATGATCCACCTACATCGCTTTTTCAGGACAATACATGAGTTGCACCTGTCCAATGCCTCCCATAAGTCGTATGCCGCCATCTCTATGTGTCATGCTCCACCCTCTGGTAACAAATGCGCTACATATAGTTGTAGATACTCTAAAAATATCGCCGTCCACTTCTTACACAAAATCACACGTCTATCAAGGTTACATAAAGCACTAGGCGGTCTAGGCGTTGGACCCGACGCCTACGCGGGGCCTAAGCGTTTTCCTATTTTTTTAGTTTTTAATTATAATTACTGATGGTAAATGTCAATGTTATAGAAAGCTTAGGCGCTGGACTGACACCTAGATAGATTTATTTAGTGGTAGTGGAGGATGTTTTATTCGAAGGTCGAAAGAGGTAGAGGAGGTGTTCATAGTTGGAGTTTGGAGGAGGTTGGAGGACGTGGATGCTGTAATGAAGAAAATCATGATCAATACCTAAAGGGTGCAGTCCATATAGACAGACCATGCTCCCCTAGGTGCTCCTAAAGTATAAGTGGGCAGCCAACATACAGCCTAGACACTAGGCGCTAGGTAGGCAATCAAGGTACCGCCTAGGCCTAGGTGTATGCTTAGGTGGGCTAGGCGGAGGCTTTTTAAAACATTGACGTGTATCATGCTCCACATCTTGGGAACTAACACATACAATCATCATTGTCTCCAAAACAAACACCCTTCATCACACCATGCTCCACCTTGGTCAAAACACCATGACCAACTCCGAAGACACCCAATGATGTATATCATATGCCATGTCTAGAAGCAACCAATATCAATCAACCGGGAGATATATACCCATATCTCATGCAAATCATCGATATCATATATGATCAACATCCAATCACCCAAAACTGGTGCTGAGCAGTAAAATCTACCCAGCCACTTCCACCAATGCCTCTGGAACATCGAAAGACATCGGGTTCAACTCTTGGATCACCAGAATCGGCCCATGATCCATTGATCTACTGCCAAAACAATCTGGAACATATGCTCTTCTCCAAACACCAAACACCAAATAACCCCACACCAGACCATGGTTGTTCTTCTTCTCCTTCTCTGCAGATTCATGTAGATGCATATTCAATGAACCCAAGAGCAATAAAATTAGCATCGGCGAACACCGTTGACCCATGGCCATCACCACTGACTACTACCACAGGCCGATTACCACTAAGCTCATCACCGATAGCCATCATTGCTAGCCACCGATAACTATTGGATGCCTCCAATGTCACTGTATACTTTTATTTCTTTTTCTTCCGCCAGCCCGAGCTAGACTTGTAACTCATATCTAACAATTAGTATTAGAGCTGTGTTACTCATCTTTAGGATTCACAACCTAGGATAGAGATGTCTAGTTTGACCGTCGCAAAGGCTTTTGTTGAGTGACATGTTGTGAACCGACCCCCACTTTTCGAGGGGCCAAACTACACCTATTGGAAAGCACTTATAAAAGTCTTTTTATTATCCATCAATTATGACATTTGGAGTAGTGTAGAAAATGAACTATAGTAAACCTACTACTATTGCAAGAGATGTTACAACTATCACTCCTAGGGATAAGTGGGCGTCACAGGACAAAAAGATTTATTCTTTGAATGCTAAAGCTATGAATGCTCCTTATTATTTTTTAATTGCTGAAGAATTTAATTGTATTTCAAATTGTTCTACTATACAAGAAATTTAGAAAATATTAGAAGTTGCAAATGAGAGAACTTCACAGGTGAAAGAGGTAAAACTTACAATGCTTATTAGTAAGGATGAAAATTTGAAGATGAAGGCCTCGGAGAGTATTCAGGATATATTCATCTGATTCACAAATATTATAAATAAATCAAAAGCTTTGGAAAGAGAGTAATAGCAAGGAGCTTTGTAGAAATATTCTTTGTTCTCTTTCTTGGATTGGGAACCAAAGGTTACGGCTACTGAAGAATTATAAAACTTCTCAAATTTAACTGTTGAATATCTTTTAGGTAATTTTCTCGAGTATGAAGTTCAATTAAAAGAGATAGAAGATACTTCTAAACATGGTTCCAAGAAGAAGTCATTAGCTCTAAGAACTAAAAGGAGATATTCTGATCTAAGAGGAAGAAAGAGTTAAGCTCAAGCTCTAAGGATGAAAATAGTAATGTTGATTAATTTGTTAAAGGCTATGAATCCTTCCTTAAATTAAAGGATCAGAAACTTTTGCAAGACAAATAGGATCACTACAAAAGCAAGGTAAATAAATATAATTCTAGTGATTTTGATATTGAACAAATTTATTTTCGGTGCGTGAAATCCAATCACTTAAGGAAGGATTGCTCGTTGAACAAAAATGATTATAAAAAGAAGGCAAAAGTTCCAAAGCGACTACATGGGACGAGTTAAAAGTAGCTTGAGCGATGATGAAAAAAGAGCACATTGTTGTCTCATGGCTAAAGATAGTAATTCGGATAAATCCAAACACGAGAGCTCCGATAGTGAGGTATACCCTAGATATGATGATTTATATTATAAATATGATGAAATGTTGGGTCAATTTGAAAAGCTTGCTAAAAAAATATAAAGTTGTTAAAAAGGTGAATTCAAGTCTAAAGAAAGATAATAATTTGTGTCAGTGGTACAACGAAGCTGGTCAATAAGAGCTTAGGGCTCTCCACTTTATCAAATTGTTCTAAGACTAAAGAATGTGAAAAGAGCTCTTAAGTTAGGGAGAGGGAAGACGGGAGAAGAGGACGATGAGGGCTAGGGTTAGGATAAGGATTTTTGAGGAAGGAGATGAAAAAATAAGAAAATAGTGAGGGTAAAATGGTCATTTCCTATATTTTTTTTTTGGCTGAAAACTGTATTATGTGTGACATTGCAAACATTGTTAGCAAGTAAATGTGGTTTATATAAAAAAAATTTAAAGGTGGTAAATATCAATTTGGATAAAAGTAAATATGGTTTTGACGTAAAAACCCTTTCTTAATTGCATTTGAAATTCTCTTTTTTTTTTGTTTAAAATGGACAAAATTCATATTTCTTACAAACAAATCATTTCCATAAGTACACTACATGTATGCTTTTTTAGGCTTAATTCCACTTAAATGCCCTACAGTTTCCCCTGTTTGCGCGCACTTATATACACGCACTTGTTTTGGCAGCACTAGTATATCATAATGCTTTAAAATTTTCACTTATATACTCTCATTTGTTTTGGCAGCCCTTATGTACACTGAAGTTTTTAAATTATGCATTTAAACACACTAAAGTTTTTAAAACTTGCACTTACGTACCCTCAAGTTTGCAAAAGTGAACGTATTTAAGTACAAATTTATCAATTTTAGGGTATATATAAGATATGCTAAAACAAGTGAGGGAATATAAGTGCAAGCTTAAAAAACTTTAGGATATATAAGTGATACAAAATACAAGTGAGAGTATATAAGTGCAAAGTAAGAGAAACTATAGGGCATTAAAGTGCAATTAACCCTTTATTGTGTACTTGATTTCTAAAAGAAACAAAAGAAATGGTAACCTAATGTTGATTTGGTCAGCTTCATCGATAAAATAAAATAAAATAAATAAATAAATAAAAGTTGATTTTGTCACTGCAGGAATAGGTGGCACATTTGAGGGCAGACTTGGGGATCGAGACTTTGAGGCCAACCTCTCACCTTCATATATTATATATATATATATATATATATATATATATATATATATATATATATATATATATATATATATATATATATTAGGGACTTTTCACATATGAGATTCTCATATCTGTTGAGGTGGCACAATTTCCACCAAGCTAATAAAGTAGGAGAGAGAATGTCTCTTATTTTATTAAAAGCATACTTGGTGGAGATTGTGCCACCTAAGCTTATATGTAAAACTCTCATATGACAAGGATACCCATTAATCTCATATATATATATATATATATATATATATATATATATATAGTAGCCTTATGAACTTAAGTTCATAATGAATAGTGGTGCACCAACTTTTCTAACCACTCATCTTGCTTTGGGATCCGTGAAAGATATAAAGGTCACTTTGAGATTTGTGCATCACAAATCTCAAGCAAGATGAGTGGATAAAAAGTTAGTGCACCACTATTCATTATGAACTTAAGTTCATAGGAGCCTTGCTATATATATATATATATATATATATATATATATATATATATATATATATATATATATATATATATATATATATATATATATATATATATATATATATAGAGCCTTTAACTTGTTATGCACCAACTTTTTATCCACTATCTTGCCTTGAGATTTGTGATGCACAAATCTCAAAGTGGCCTTATATCTTTCACGGATCCCAAAGCAAGATGAGTGGTTAGAAAAGTTGGTGCACCACTATTCATTATGAACTTAAGTTCATAGGAGCCTTGCTATATATATATATATATATATATATATATATATATATATATATATATATATATATATATATATATATATATATATATATATATATATATATATATATGAGTAAGTTCCAATACTACTGCCATCTCTTTCCAATTACTGCTTGGTACGCGGGAATGGACTCAAATGAGAATGGAATGGAAGAAGGAATGGAATGGAATGTATGTGGGAATGGAATGGCCATTCCCATTCTCGTGTTTGGGTACGTTTGTAGAATGAAGCTAGAATGAAAATCTAATTCTCATTCCCATGTTTGGTATCATTAGTTCACAAGTGAGAATGAAATCTTATTTTCTAATAATGCCCTTATACAACAACATAGATTTTAATAAGATAAAAATAAACATTAATGATAATAAATAAATAATTTTATTTATGCATAGGTTATATTAATCTAGCTATGTTTTATATTAATGCACGTGTTATCTCTAAGGTGTATGTTCTAGTCTTAAAAATTAAGGAAAAATAAATAAAAGAGTACCACATCTTTCATAGGTCAAAAATAATATAAATAATGATATACAGTCCAAAAATTATCCAAAGTCCTAAGTTTTAGATTTATTTTTGTTATCAACGGGGTATAATTGAAAATTACGTAACTAATTTGATTCCCACTTGAATGGGAATGACCATTCCTTATCAATTCACTTGGAATGACCATTCCTTATCAACGGGGTATAATTGAAAATTACGTAACTAATTTGATTCCCACTTGAATGGGAATGACCATTCCTTATCAATTCACTTGAAAATTACGGAGTTCTTGATCGGACTCCTCTGCTGTCCATGCCTGGTGGAGGAGGTCATCGTCACCGTCGTTCTCTTTTTTATATCGCCATATTCTATTTCGACAAGGTCAGGTGATATTTTTTTAAAGATGTTAGTGAGTTGATTATGTGATATCGTAGTACTTTGTTTTTAAGGTTTAAAATTGATGAAATGAAGAAGGAAAAAAGTTGCTTGAAGTCGTGATTGTAATCGTAATCAATAATAATTAAGATCAAGACTAAGATTAGTGACAAAGTATTCGTGCATATTATTGTAATACTAGTTTGAATCTAATCTATTCATAACTTACATAAGAAACTACTCGAATTCCTCGATTTATTGTATCGGTTTTAATTTGCTTTGATTCAGATATTTAGTGCTCGTTGCACAATTAACTGGGTGCTGGATAGACGGCGGTAGAGCAAAACTTTTGTGCTGCTCGGTTATTTAATCATGTTTGTTGAGTCACGTGTTTCTATCTTAGTTTTAAAGGGGTGTTTGGTTCATTTTCTTGAAATTATAGGAAATATTTTCCACCCAAATATAGATTTCCTTGTATTTCTTGAAAAAATTTTGAGAAAAGTTTTGAGAAGTAATAAAGTACAAAATTTCATTTTCTTTTGTTTGGTTCAAAACAAGGAAATGGACCTTGGTACTTTATAGAAATGTCAAGTTTTCCTTTTCTTTTATTTGGTTGCAAATGAAAAACTTCATGAAAAGTGCCAACAATTGAGCACCATAACCAACTGAGCACAGAACAATTCAGCAGAACAATTTCACCCATATTAGAACCCACAAATCAACAGTTCGAAAAGGGGTTTAGGGTTTTTTTACCTCAAATCAGCAGAAACGAGTACGGGGAGAAATCCAACGAGGTGTAGATCTACAAAAACCGATTCTTTAACCGAAGAACCGATTATTCAAGAAACGCCAATCAACCGCACCGCAAAAATCCTAGATTTATGAGAACAAGCCGACGAGAGGACTCGACAGCGAATCAACCCACGCCGACGGGCTCAGAGATCACGCCGACGAGAGGACTCGACAACGAATCGACTCAAATCGAGCTCAATAATCAATCCGACATGAGGATTCGGCAGTGAATCGACCCACGCCGACCCTAATCAGACAAAACAATGCCCACGAATGAAGGATAATGGGTTAGGTGGCGGGAATAATCAAGGACGAGAGCTCGAGTCGAGTGGGAAGATGGATTTGGGGGCGGGAACGAAGGAGGAAGCCCCTAGGGTTTTCCGAGTTCTAGCGCCACAAGAAAACAAATGTGGGGGCGGAAATGTTTGGGTATGGGTGTTTTATTTTTTTTAATCATGTTGTAAGATTTCTTTGTGTTTTCCTCCCAATTTGAGTGGAAAACTTTTCTGTAAAAATTGTACACATTTCTGTACTTTACAGAAAACTTTTCTGTAAATTCAGTGTTGAACCAAACACAGTTTATAGAAATAGTAAGAAAACTTTTATTTATGAAATTGTCATTTCTCAAAAAATTCCTAAAACATGTGAACCAAACACCCCCTAAGAGCCTAAACTTTGTTGGTCGGTGGTCAGGGGGAGGTTTTAGCTTTCTATTTTGCTGATTAGCCCGATCAGAACATCTTAACTAAAGCGTAGTTGTTTAACTGTTTAGGTCGTATGTTTTGATTGGTATCTTATATTTTTGCATATTACCGTTTTGTATCTTGACTTTTGTTGTTTTGCTTTTTAAAATTTGTTGATGTTTGTGTGGAGAGCTAAATTTCCATTTACAGGATACATTTATCACCTTAGGATTTTGATTTGGCCTAGTTTTTTTTCCAAATCGTAGTCTTGTCTGCTATATTTATTTTTAATAAACTTAAAATATAAAGTAAATCTGGGATTGAAATCCTGGAGGTTGAGGATGCCCAACCCCCCAACTTTTTTGGGTTTGCAAATCAAATTCCATTTAACGAATGATTTTCATGGGGAGCGGTGATCTTTTCCACCCCAGAAACTTCTTATGGGGTGGAAAAGATCACTGCTCCCCCTGTAAATCATTGGTTAAATGGAATCTGATTTGCAAACCCAAGAAAGTTGGGGGGCTGGGCATCCTCAACCTCCAGGATTTCAATCTTGCTCTTATGTCTAAATGGATGTGGAAGATTCTCAATAAAGAGTCCTTCATGGGTAAAGTTATTAACTCATTGTATTCTTCCTCCCAACCTAACCCTAGTTGCACACCACCAGGCTTCTCAACATCTAAATTTTGGCGAGATACATTCATTTCCAGTCTGGCCTTGAGAAATCTAGTTCACTGGAAATTAGGAAATAGATCCTCTGTGAGATTTTGGGAAGATAGATGGTCAGGACCTAACTCTCTAGCATCCTTGTTCCCGGAAGCTCACAAACTTGCTCTCTCATCCAATGTCAGTGTTAGATCCCAAGGTCTTCTCATCCAAAACAACATATGGAGATGGCAGCCCCTGATCAGGAGGCCTATCTCACTTTCAGAATCAAGAAGATGTTCAAGCTCTTAAAGATTATCTCTCTAAACTACCCCCCTCTCCCACCTTGATTCAGATAAGGTTTGTTGGCCTTTCAACCCTTCAGAGGAATTTCAATGAAATCTCTGTACACCCTCATCAATGGCATTTCCACTCAGGCAAGTGACTTTAGGTTCATTTGGAGCTCAATCACACCCCTTCCAAAGTGAAAGTGTTCTTATGCATCCTCCTCAAGAGAAAGCTCAAGACTAAACTTAACCTCAGTAAAAAAGGGTGGACGGGGGATGTCACCTGCTCCCTTTGCAACAACAGCCTTGAAAGTGATGACCACATCTTCCTCAGTTGTCCGTATACGATCCAACTATGGTCCTTCTTCATACCATTTTTGCAGAATTCTCCTCTTCAACAGAATTTCAGCTACATTCTAGAATCCACAGGGCTATTCATTAACAACAGAGAAGATAGACAACTTTGGAACATACTTTTCCCCACTCTATGTTGGTGCCTGTGGAGGACAAGGAACAACCTCATATTCAACAGCATTGGGACTTCACCGAGAGTTTTAGCATCTAATATCTCTTATTTCTTAATGTTGTGGACAAGTAATTTAGCATCTAAGAGAGCTGCTGCTACTCACAAAATTCTGATTGAGAAGGGGATTAACCAACTGATAATGCTGGAAGACCCCACTTACCAAGACATGGCCCCTGTGGGGATAATTTCTGATCTTGGAGTATAGGAAATGTCATAAACTATCATATGTAAATATTACCTTAAATTACTGCTCTTTATCTTTTGGTGGTGTTGTATATATGAGCTAGTAGTTGTTCGCGGTAAAAGTTGAGATGATTGTCATTGATTTGAATTTGCTTACAGCTTCTTTGGCCTACAACAAAATTCAAAGAGAAATATCGCCTTTTATTTTAAGGCTTACAATGAAAATCAAAAAGATTACAACTTTTATCCTTTTGAACAAACACGAGGAACTCGCTATATTGAGGTCCTCGCTATGGGTTCTTTGCCCGTGTCGGACTTTTGTGTCCGTGGACCACCGCAATTCCAATCCAAGTAGAGACCCGTTCGAACTACAGATGTAAAGGCTCGCTTCATGAAGGAAACGGGGCTCGAGGGAATCACACTCACGGCGAGAGGATCGCTTCATGGGATCGTGACTCACGAAGGAGAGGATCGCCGAGCGGTGAGATCTACAAGGAGAAATCACACGCTATCCCTCGAGGTTAAGACGAAGCTTAACCTAGAGGGTATCTCAGAGTTCGACCAATTCTGCCATCTTCGTAGATCCGGCCGATCGCACTTGTACCGCTGCTCTGACCGTTCGATTACTCGTAGATATCGCAAGAATTCTTCGAAGTCCCAGCTCTTCCAAATCCCAAAAATCCAACCTCTAGAAGCCCCAAAATCCCGCACTGCACCTCCTCGGATGACACCCCTATTTATACAATGGAGGGTGTGCGCCGCCACATTGGTGGTTTCTGCCAATTGTCGAGCCACTGGCCGTTTGAGGTGGTTCGCCGCCATGGGTCGAGGCACCTCTACCAAGTTGGTCGAGGTCTACAAAGTGGTCGAGCCACCTTGGCCATTTTGGCCGAGGTTTAGCCGCTGGGCCGCCTTTGCGGCGCTTTCCTCGCTTTCGGCCGCTTCTCCGGCTCGATTCTTCTCGATTCTTTCGGTCTGGCTTAGTTTTGCTCCCGGTCGCCGCGTTTGAGTCCGTGCCGATCAACTTTCGAGCTTAAGCGCCCGCTTGCATTGACGGACTGGCACGGCTGATCCTGCCTCCAACGCTTGAGTTTAGTCAACTCAAGACGCCGTTGGCTCGTGACGCCTTTGCCGACCATTCACTTTTTATGCGCCGTCGACCGCTTCACGGTTTTGTGGCGGATGCATTTTGCGACGCCGGTTTGTCGAATGGATCGTTAGTTGCCAACCCACCGTCACGAGTTTCGTTCGGGTACTGATAAGCAATTTTTTATGCCTACAGATACCCCCTCCAAAGTGTCTCAGTCTCGATTCTTGATGAGTCTGAGATGCTTTGGACATGATGGTTCCCAACTTCACCGGCCGAGGGTCCCAAAGATAGCTTCAAGTCTTCGATTCTTTCGGATCATCCAGCTTCTTTGTAGGATTCCCCGATAAGATCACGGTGCCGCATTTATTGTTTGACCGCTTGTTATCTTGATTTGAAGTCGATGGGTGAGTTTTGTTTGTAACTCGTGGTCGATTGTTGTTTAACTAACCATCGACTTTTGACTTTTCCAGATGTCGGCTAACCTTGTTGGCGACACATTGGTCGTGGTCGAGTACATGGAGTTTCGAACCCTCAATCGGCTAATTCTTCCGCCATCACGGTGCCGTTAGTTTAACCACAGCCGAGGACTGATCTTTTCATGGAGATATACTCCGGGATTCCTTGTCGAAATAGGAGACCATTTGGGTTTCAACCTCGCCCTAGCTTTCTACGCGAGTGCGACGCTTTGACCGGTGTGGATTCGAACCGCTGATCAAGAAATTTTGGCTAATTTGCCGCTATTGGCGCCGCTATCGCATTACTCCTTGCCGGAGTACTATTATCCATAGTGGGAGGAATTTATTCTCGCCTGCATCGTTGACCGATAGTCTTCCGGCAAAGAACGCATCTAATTGGCATTGGTACAAAGGGGAGGAGTCTTTTCGAGGTAGAGCTGCTGTCCGCCAATATAAGCCTCGGCGTAATTGGCCAATTTATCCTTCTTAAGGTTCCACAATAGGAGAAAATTGAGGGTTATTGAGTTATCCCTAAGAATATTTCTTGTGAGAATACTGAACTTCTCAACTAATTAGGAAACAGCTTTATACTGTAATCCTAGTTGAGTAGGATTAGGCTTACGCTGATTTACATCGATGCAACGAGTTATCCCTAAGAATATTTCTTGTGAGAATATTCTTCCGAACTTCTATAAATTGGGAAACAGCTTATACCGTAATCCTAGTTGAGTAGGATTAGGCGACGATTGATTTGGCGCCGGTGCCATCCGCACGATCGAAGTTATCCCTAAGAATATTTGTGAAAATATTCTTCCTGAACTTCTCGATGAATTAGGCAACAGCTTATACCTGAATCCTAGTTGAGTAGGATTAGCACGCGCTGATTTACGCCGCCGAATCGCATCGATCGAAGTTATCCCTAAGAATATTTCTTGTGAGAATATTCTTCCGAACTTCTCGATAAATTGGGAAACATTTATACCGTAATCCTAGTTGAGTAGGATTAGCGACGATTGATTTACATCGATGCAACCGCCGATCGAAGTTATCCCTAAGAATATTTCTTGTGAGAATATTCTTTCGAACTCGATAAATTGGGAAACAAGCTATACCGTAATCCTAGTTGAGTAGGATTAGGCGATTGATTTATTGGTGCCATCCGCGATCCAGTTATCCCTAAGAATATTTGTGAAAATATTCTTCCTGAACTTCTCGATGAATTAGGCAACAGCTATACCGTAATCCTAGTTGAGTAGGATTAGATGCTGATCAAGGCCGATGCAATCCATGGAGTGTTATCCCAATAAATCTTCTAATTTTTCCAAATATAAGGAGGGAGTAGGAGCCAATTAACGGACCGATTTGGCATTGTTTTGATATCCGGATAAGGTTCCATTAGGACTCCTAATTATGGGCTGATTAGAGTCCCACTAGAATTGATTTGGCCCCCATTAGAATTCCTACTTGCCAAATAGGAATCCTTGTTCAAAGAGGAGGGTCTATGTGGGATTGTTATAAATACCCACAAACCCTCTTTTTCTTGAGGCCGCCCCCTTACCGTGGCTGCCTTGTTTTCTTCTCGCTCGCTCTGCCTCCTCCATCAACGAGGTATGTACACGAGGGTTTTGTAAATTCTTTTTCTTCTTTTTCCCTCTTTTGCTGCAGACAGCAACGCACACAAGGGGAGAAGGACGCCGACGAGTGGCGAGGCACCGCACAGCGGCGACGCACATGGCAAAGACTCGCTGGTATACTGGCGCTGCTGGGTTAACGCTGGGCCGCTACCGCGGGGCTACAATGGTCGTACGGCGCCACTATGCGCCAATACAAGGCCGGCCTGGTGCCAACGCTGGCGGGCGCCAACCCGGCTGGCTGATTCTACGCGCTGGCGGGGCCGGGTTGCTTGGTTCGGCTTGGTTCGGTCGCCTGTTGTGTTGGCGATGTCGATGTCGTCGCGCCGTGCCCGGGTCGTACACCGAGCCGCGACTGACCAAACGGGACTTCATATTTGCCGCATTTTTAGCCATGTATCCGACTTTTGTTGTATTTTTGCGTACCCATGTCGCCGGAAGATCACGCTGCTTCGAGGAGTCGATCATTCGCTGGCGCGCGGAATGCACGCCTCCTTCTTTCGTGGAGCGCCAGCCATCATATTCTCGCATATATGTTGTATCCCCGCTTCGTTTTCCTTTTGAGGCGATTGAAGAGCCAGATTCTCCTTCGTGAGGATCGACGCTCAGATTGTGTACTCTATGACCCCGCTTCGTTTCTCCTTTTTGTGAGATTGGGAATAGCCGTCCTTCGTGAGGATTGGGGCTTCAAAGATCACCGCTCGATATCTTATCCGGAGCGATTTCATACCGCATTTGCTTTCAGAAACGGGATATATATTGTCGCTTTGTTTACACGACTATATCTATCGCTCTCCCGTATTTAATACTGATGAAATCGCCATGCCCGCTATAAGGTCGCGGACTCAATCTATGTAAGATGAATTCAACGCCATTTACTAACTGAATATTTTCTCGATTTGTTGATTATTCCTCGAGCTTTTCCATTTACGCGTCGATGGACGCCATAGTGACTATTATTCCATGTGTGATGATCCCGCGATTTTTATCTCGCCGATTTCTAAGACATCAGCCGAGACGATCCAGTCAGATTTGAGGGGAGTTCCCGCTCTCCGACGATTGGTCACCGCGCCGCCAGAAGGGACCCCAAATCTACCGAACCTTGCGAAGACGACATCTATTCGGCGACTCGCTTAAGGATCCTGATACAGCTCTTATCGAGAGTGAGAGGTGGTTGAACAAAGACGACGGAGCCCCTTGTATATTCCTCTGATACCTCGCTCTCATTGACCGACCTTAGGCACCATGTCGCGGACACGCCGTATGTCATGGCGCCCCCGATCGAGGAGCATGATCATATTCATTGTGTTTATTCCAAAGAAATTCCGGGTTCCAACAGAATCGCTGGCCATCGCCTTCACCTGGGTTGTGGGTGGACACACCGCCTGCGATGAGCTTTTGTTCCCTCGCCTTTGACTTTGAAGAATCGCCTTTGCTAAATTAGCAGAGATGCCGTCTTCACCATAGATTCTTCTGTGGGTTCACTCGCAAATAAGCATTGGGGTCGCTCACTTACGCCCTCACCATGGGATGGAGAACTTCTTTGCTGGTCTCAGATTCAACGATTCGCAACACCATGTATGGCCTTCCAATCAGCGCCAATCATTTTTTTCACCTTATTCGATCTTTATAATCCGTGATTCAATACGCTTTTCACTAAACACGGCGATGAAGTTGGGGTTGGCTTTGCATGAGATGTACCGTATTTCAGGTCTACCCATGGGGAAGATGCTATATCGAGTACTTTCCTCCAATGAACTCGAGCCAATAAGGAACACACCATCGCTATAAGACTTTATGGGATCTCACTTGTCATTATTATATAGCTCGCCCAATCAACCTTGTGCCAAGAGGAAATCGCAGTGAGTCCGGGCAGTCGCCACTACTTGTTCCAAAGATTTGGAGGACAACCGGCGAGGAAATATGTGAACTATCACCGCCACTCTTCAAGGTTAACGAACTGATCGAGAAGTCCGAGGCTAATTAACTCTTATACACCAAAGAAGGCTTTCCTTCAGGACCAAGTTTGCTATGACCTTCGCGGCATGCGGTGAAGCCTATCCAATAACAACTCTTCTAGCGTGCTATCTCGCAACCGCTCAAGAAGTGTGTGGTTCCATATCAACTCGATGATGCTTTACCTTTGGAGGTCCTTTATCCCGCAGCTCAACTCGCCCACAAGAAGGAATCTCTCCTTCCTCGGATGCGGCCGCGATTCACCGTGGATTGCGCATATAGTTCGAAGCGCTTACTCAGAGGACGAGCCATCATCACGCATCCCTTCCGCCCGGTAGAGCTCCCATATACCTATTTGATGGCCTCGTTGGTCCTTTCATCGCCCGGACATGATGTGGCACCGTTCCACATTCGCTCTACCTTTCTTACTTGGTAGAGGATTGCGATGGAAGGCGTGGTTTTGCAGAGATCAAGAAACGTGATGCGCATTCACAAAGGGTGGATCTTTTCCAGATGTTTTCCTCGATTCTGGTCAATATGGTGAGTCCTTGGTCGACGAGGAAGTGCCGCAAGACACGCAGACTTCACTTAACATTGGCTATTTCAACCGCTAGTGAATATCGTGCCGGTATCTCACCTTCCGGTAAGGGAGGAATGCTTCATTGAGCCTTATTTTCCCCGCCGCTTTGCTCAGCTTGGTTACGCACCAACTTTATGTTGGGAACCTCAACCCACGTACCCACTGAGGTGGACTTGTGGATGGCCTTCGAGCATGGTTGTGGAGCGCCATGGGATGTACCGGTGTTAGATTCGGGCCTCGAAGCACCGGAGTCGACATTCCTCCATTGTAGTTGGCTATTAGTAGCTAACGAGTCGGTCCCCCGTGGAGGGCCATCTCAGACTGGGTAGCCAAGCATCGCTATGAGCCGCACTCGACACCCACGATGCCGCCAAGCTCTGAGGAAGCCACGCCAATCTTATCGACCGGTGAGGTCGAGGAGGAGTTCCACAACTGGGACGCTACTTTAGGAGAGGACCAAGTGGAGGTCAGAGCTCATGAGAAGGACCCGGTATTTCTCCTTTTCCCTTTCGCTTTCATCCTTTCTATTAGATTTCTCATCCAATTGAATTTTCGTGAAAATCTGTTGAAGAGGAAGAATTTCACCCTCTCAAGGGGTTAAACGAAAGAGGTTAGCCCATAAGAATCAACGGAATCCTCGGTCCTTTGATATAGACTTGACCAAGAATGACCTGGCCAACACGGAGGTAACAATTCGCTGATAACCCGGAATTTTCGCTTTTGAGACTCGACATTTTTTTTCATTTGCATGGGGTTTTAGGGATTATGATCCTGCTTTGATTTTCCTCCCACAATTCTCGCTGAGCCCAGCTCGCCATGCCGAGCCAAGTTTTACTCAACAAATGTATGGAGCTATGGCGGAGGAGGCCGATGTAGGACCTGATCCCGGACCCGTGTACATCTAACATCGATAATTCCTCTAGGTGGCTTAATAATGAGAATGGAATGACTCGGATTTGTACCCCACTAATTGCCTCTTTGCTTTTGTTCTTTAGAGAGATTGCAGGAGAGAAATGCACAAACCGGAGACTAGGCCTAACCACACCGTAGGAGGTAAGTAACTTTACCTATTGTTCGCCTTAATTGCATTCGCTTCCTAATGCCCTTTTTTCGACTTCAATGGAAGATCTCGGCAGTACCGGTTTATACGTAGTACTTCCATGGATGACCGTTACGACTTGGTCACAAGACGGCAACGATTCGTGAAGATTTACCCGAAACTACCATCCCCTAAGAAGGTATGAATTTTCTTCGGTTAATTATAGGACCACCGCTTGGCCAATACCACTATAATTAAAAGAGGCCGACGCCATTTTGTGTAGGTGGACTCCTCTTCCGTTGTTTTCGTAATCGCCTACGACAAATAACGCTGAGATAGATGAGCACATTGAGGGCTCACGGGTTGACAAAGATCCCAAATGATAGATACCGGTAGACTCGCAGCCTCAAACTACAATCAAGGAACGGGTAAGGGTCTTTAGCCAAATAAGCTACCATTTTTTTACCAAAAATTCTAAAGTCCCTTTTCTCTCGGTGAGCCTACATCTCGACTCCATGATCTCGACGAGCGCTGATGCCGATGAAGATCCATCCCATCTTATTATCGCTTGAAATACGCCATTCTTTCTTTGGTGAACACCGCGGATCGAAAAGGTCCTTCATGGCTGGCTTCATCGCCAGCCACCGCTGATCCCCTGATGGCTTTGATATGGATATGGTTACCCCGAAATGGGTTTCAGCCATTGTTGACGACCTTGTAAGCAAATGCTCACAAGGTCCCCAAACCAACTCGTGGACGAGGAGTCGGCGAAAGTGACGCACCCATCGAATGATACACGGACGCCGAACGGTTGAGACGCGGAACCCGACGGCAAACTCATAAGCTGCCACAAGCACGCGCTTAGCCGGACTTGAACGGATGATCGGATTTCGACCGTTGAACCGAACGAACCAAGAATTAGTTCTCGAATCAAATACGACGAACCCAAGTCCGAGAGACAAAAGCCGGAAAACGACGCTGAACGACAAAACAACGAAAAAAGCAAGGCGAGACACTCTACCAAGTGGTGTCAGGGTTTCTACCACTTTGTCAGCCACCCTACCAACTTGGTGTCGGAGGTGCTCCCATTGCGAGTTTCACCACTTGTCGAGCCACCTGCCAATCCTAGGTGCCCTGGGCCAAGTGCCGGGAGGCTCGGCCACTTGGTCGAGCCACCCGCCAACTTGTCGGTGTGCTCCCAAGTGGCCGAAGACACTCACATTTGTATAGGGGGGTCTTCTTCATGGGGAGGTCGGATTTTGAAGGTCTTGGATTTGGGGGAATTTCAAGGCTTCCTGAGGCTTGATTTTGGTGATTTGGAAGAGCTCTGACTTCAAGAATTCTTGGCAGATTCATTTGTGCAATCCACAGACGGTTCGAAAGCACCGGCGAAGCTAAGTCCAGCCGACAAGCCGATCTATAAGCAACCAATTAACTACAGATCTCTAGATTAAGCTTCGCCTTAATCTCGTGGATAAGGATTTCTCCTAGTAGATCACCCGCCAGCGCATCCTCTCCTTCGCGGAGTGTGATCCCTCAGCGCTTCGCTTCTTTCGCGGAAACGAGCCCCCACCGTGAAGTTCCGCAACCCGGCTCTACTTGATCGGAATTGCGCGGGTCCACGGACACAAAAAGTCCCCACAGCAAAGAACCGACGCAAGCAGGACCCGACATAACAGATCCTCGCGGTTTGTTTAGGAAGAAGTCGCAATCTTTTTGATTTTCATTGTATGCCTTAAAATAAAGGTTCTTTTGAATTTTGTTGTAGGCAAAAGAAGCTGTAAACAAATTCAAATCAATGACAATCATCCCGACTTTTACCGCCAACAAGCCGGGCGACCATTGGAGCCACCGCCTCATCGGAGGTCGCCGACGCGAACCGCTGATCCCTATCCCTGGAAGAAGAGGTCGAAGTTCGACCCGACTCGTGAGAAGTTCGAGTACCTGCCCTCACCTCCTCCGCATCCAGCTTCCCCGCCGCCCAAGAAGGTCTCCGCCGCAGGAGAACCCGATGGGCCTCTCGATGTAGAGCCCCGTGATCGGCTGAAGTTCAACCCCGCTGCCGCAGTGCGCAGAAATCCCCTTCGCTCAAGTCCGGGATGGTGTTCGAGATGAACGCCGACGATGCGCCGGGCGCCTCAAGCGAAGCTCGCCAAAGGCGACGACAAAGCATGCGCTGCAAGCTTGCCAAGGCCATGCAATCAGATGGGGTCCGCTACGGTTTATCTAAGATCTAGCTTACCGTGAGGCTTCACCAACGATCGACGGTCCATCCAAGCCGCCAACCAACGAAAGTGGATCCGTCAAACGGAACCGCCCACACTTCGTGAGCGATCCGGAAGCGCCACAAGACTTCCTTGCGCAGTAACGAAGCTGGTGCGAAAGCTCGCGGCGTTGAAGAAGGAGGTGGTAAAGAAGCCACCAACGCATCGCCGTGTTTGAGGCTCCAAGTCTAATGGTGCCCCAACCGGGTTGTCCACACTCGCCTCTAAGACCTAAACCGAAGGATACAAAGCAGCCCAACGCCAAGGTCTAAGATAGACGACCAAAGTCAAAGGCGTCAGATTCAATCGCTGGTGGAGCCAACTCGCCACCACTACCAAACCGACTATCAAGGATCGCCTTGGTCCCTGAGAGAATCACGGGTCACTCTTCATGTGAGGTCGCACTGCTCCAACAAGGACAAGAAGATTCCTACAGCCCCCTATCGGACGAAAATCGAAGTCCGAGTCCGCCGAGACTTCTCGCGACTCACATCGGCGAAAGTCTAGGCGAAGTCACTTTCGAAGTTTCGATGGGTTGATCCGCCCTGAAGGAGACGCCATCCGATGATGAGGATGTTATACCCGAGAGATCAAACCGACATACGGCAGGTCGCCCGCATACACACCGATGAGCCAGTACTACCGCAAGGGGTACGAAAATCTCAAAGAATTCCCCCAAATTGACACAGCCATGCTTGTGCTCCAAGCTCATTAAGACGATGCTCTCTGAATGCAATTGCCATCAAGAAGCTCCGTAAAGGGTGTCAGCCTTCCAGACTCACCACGAGATGCCGAGACCTAGGTCAAGGCGATTCCGAAAAGGATGACCTTCCGAGAGGGTGAGTTGCCGAGGTCACTAATAATATGACCAAAGAAAGAATCATCGCCACGGCTATTCCCACAAGACGCAACGCTAACTCGCTTATGGTCCGACTATCCGACGGTCCGTGACACGATAAGCTTCAAGGGTTACCCGCGAGGATGATGATGGCCGATATGGCTCAAGATCGTGATCCGGATCATCAGTATCTAGCGAAGGGAGCCCCTAAGAAACGCTTATGATCGCATGCATCAAGTGGCCAAAATGCTAGACGGCGCTGAATAAACAACGGAAAACTTCAAATTAGAGATGGAGTTGGCCATGCACGATGAGAGAAATGCACCACCAACAGATCCAAGCCCCGACAAAACATCAAGGTGAATCGAAGTCAAGGCCAACGCCGATGAAGATGATAGCGATTCGGATCGAGGAAGCACCGAAGATGATAACCCCCGAACCACGCGACGCTGCTCGTGAGAGCGAAGATCAAAGACTTGGAGAGCAAAATCAACTCATTGATTTCCGCCAAGAAGTAAAGAAGACGGTATTCCTTGCCCATACCCGAGGGAGTGGGAATCAATCCGCACTGGCCAAAGTTTAACTTAATAAACTTCACACCATTTGACGGAAGGGTTCCCCGACGCAAAGACTTGATTTATTTCAAGTCACACCTCGGAGTTATTTCGCAACGAACCCTTGATGGTTCGGTCATTCGCTGGCACCCTTCGTGGGCCGCTTCGAATGGTACCGCCGCCTCAAGCCGGGAGCATTCACCGACGCACATGGAGTCTAGCTTCCTTACCAATTTCTTTGATGACGATACCGAGGTATCGATCGACGCTGCTCGACGAGAAGCAGAAAGACGGAGAAACCGTGGACATCTTTGTTAAACGATTCCGTAACAAGGCAATGAACTGCCGGGATCCAATAACAGAGGAGTTCATCCTCCAAACCTGCCACAGCAACTTATCAATAGATGTGCTTGAAGCAATGGGTACAGCACCATCGATAACGTGGAAGGACTTGAAGGTTCGTGGAGAGCAAGCCGAGAGATTCCTCAAAAGGAAAAAGGCAGAGGGTCACCGACAACGAAGCTCTGCTTAACTTTGTCCCACGTGGCAAAGGGAAAGAGCAAGCCAAGACGGCGGTTGCGAACCAAACGTTCCAACTCCAACCCCAAAGAAGAAGAAGAAGAAGAAGAAGAATAGCCGCGAACAGCATCAACGGCAACTCCGGGCCACAAAAACAAAGGTCTTAGAGCCGATTCCCAAGTCCTATTCCTTTAGGGACGACGAGATTCCCGGTCTCTTCAAATATCTTGTGGAAAATAACAAGATCAAGCTCCCTCCGATTCAGAATCAAGAGGAGGCGATGAACACGAATGACCCAAGATATCGTGGCGCACCATGAGGCGTTCATCACCCCACTAAACTCGCTTCACCTTAAGGACAAAATCCGTGCTTTAATTGATGTAGGGTCATTACTATGAAGCCGCCCAAAGAAAAGAAGGTCGGAGCGAATGCGTATCCATAAGTTTCGGTCGGTGCCGCTGACATGGTTTGAACCTCAACCGCTGGTCAAAGTTGCAATGAAGACGGTGAATGACGACCGCACAAGCAACGCCGTAAAGGACTTGTATCGTGATACCGAATGGCTAAGTCTTGTGGGTCCACCCGCACTTACCGGAAGACGAAAGCAATGGGTAGCCTCTTCTTCAAGAAAAAGCCGGGGTAAGGGAAAGGCATGTCATGCTACTCCGCAATTCGAGGGAGACGATGAACGTGGTAACATTCCACCGTCCGGCGGGGAACTCGAAGCCCACGCCACCGTGAGTGGACACGAAGTACAAATACAAGTATCCCAAGTCCCCGACCCTAATGCCAAGACGCCTCGTGAGTCGGGGTACCAACAAACCTCACCGCACGCAGAAAGCGCAACAGCCAGTAGTCGCAAAGAAGCTACAAAGAAAGCGTACCGCGATGAAGTTCAACTCCCGGCAGCCTCGATTCACCGATTGAAGAGATAAACCGAACTTCAACTCCATACCGCTTTGATGTAATGGCACATTGGCCAATATCCCCGCAAGGATCACTTCTATGAGTCACGCTTATCAAAAGAGACGAGAGAAGCTCTTCAAGAAGCCCTCACGACGTAAGTCTTCCTCACTCCGTGATTAGGCCGAGTCCAAGAGTCGGCCCAACAATGCAACCTTATGACTAACACTTCCCCGCATCACCTTTACAAAGGAGGATATGCGATCAGGAATTCCAAGCACGATAGGCCGCTATACTTCACCGGTATATTGGCTCTAGTGAAGTTAACCGATCCAAGTCGATCCGGTTCACCGGAGCATCATGCCCCTACCATGTATCACCTTGAATCCCCCCAAGAAGTCAAGGCCAACAGCACAAGAATCACGGTTTAACACCCGGTCTCTACCACTTGGTAAAATCCCGATAAAGTGCCAAATGGGAGACTTAAAGTCCCAAGTCACCGCTATGTGATTGATGCAGACTTCCTATAACTTATCATGGTCGACCTTGGATCCACAATAATGTTATAGTCCCATCTACTCTTCATCGTCTCAAATATGTAGACCTAATAATGAGGTCAAGACGGTGGTCGCGACAAACAACCGCTTAAGGATGGAGAATTATTTCACCGATCTCTCTACGGTAATGAGTCCTAAATCAATCATCGCCCAAGGTACGGACATGTGAAGAAGTCATCAAACCGGCTTGGTTATAGTGGAGGTTTTGTTTTAAATGACATTGTACCCCTTGTAATCAATCTTGATGAAGAATCGCCGATGAACATTGTAATTGGCAAATTGCCGATGAATCAATAAATGACGATTTAGAGTATCCTTTATCTTTGAATGATGTGATAACAGATTATACAATGATCCAGTTGCACCTGCCAACTCGATCATCTTGCTTCACAAAAGCAGCTCCGATTCCTTTGGGACAACACTTGTCATCCCACCTAAGATCAAGTAGTGAAAAGACTTGGTTTACTAAAAGGAGATGCGCCCAACGCAATCATTTCTTTGAAGAAGGTGAAGATGACAATGGGCCTATCCTCCACACATTCGATATAGTCCAAACACCGGGTATCATGAAAAGATGGGGTATGACTTGACACGAGGGAAGGTCTATGTTTCGACGAGGCCCTCGAACCTCTCCTAAAGCGCATATGTCCCAAGAGGAAAGCCTGATAATTACTATGCATTTAGAAGGATTGGGATACTAATCCTCCTCGAAGATGAATGCTCGTGGTGATTGATAATAATCCACCCATGAGGGAGACGACATTCGTCCCACTCTTCGCTTGGGATTCGACACCACCGAGAAGCTTTCAAGGCTTTGATGTCAATATGGCTAATGACGATCCTCGCTACTATTGAGGGTGATGAAGATATGCCAACATGGGAAGACCCATGGATCCATCAACTCAGAGCAGCTTTGGGGATAGGTTCAACAAAGAGAACCCCCACTAAGGATGAGGTAGTCCAGTTAATATGGGTGATGAAGAGCATCCCAAACTCATAAACATCGCAATACTCTTGGAAGAAAAGGAAGAGTTGATTGCCCTAATCGTGGAGTATATCGATGTATTCACCGAGTTACGAGGACATGCCAGACTCGACCCTAATGTGGCAACACATCGCTCAACATCAAGGCGATGTCAAACCCGCCAAGCAACAAAGAAGACGGTTTCGCCCACAAATATTGGAGGCAATTGTTGACGGCGAAGAAACTCATAGAATCGGATTCGCCGAGGAAATTCAACATCCGGATTGGGTGGCTAATATAGTCCCTGGCCATGAAGAAGAATGGGTCGATTAGGACTGTGGTCGACTCACGAGACCTTAACGCCGCTTGCCCAAAGATGACTTTCTCTTCCAATCACCGATGTCATAGTTGACAACACGCGGTGGATTTGAAAGAATGTCCTTATGGATGGCTTTTCGGTATAATCAAATCAAGATGCACCCCGATGACGCCAAACACACAATGCCGTAACGATCGGCATATATTGCTACACGGCCATGCCGCTCGCCTCAAAATGCCGCCAACATACCGCAGAGCAATGACGAGATTTTCCGTGATCATCTTCGAAAACGGCCGAATGCTACGCCGACGATTTGGTCGTGAAAAGCGGACAAAGGAGATCACATCAAAGATCTTAGAACGGTATTCGAACTCATGCAACTCATCGCCTAAAGATGAATCCCGCCAAGTCCTTCCTTGGGATGTCCAAAGGGCAAGTTCCTTGGCTTCGCTGCCACCAACAAAGGAATCCACGCCGATCCCGACAAAGTGAAGGCGATTCAAGAGTTGCAACCTCCGGAAATCCGAGAACTCGTTAGGCAAGGACGCATGGCGACATCCGACGGTTCATATCAACCTATCCGAAGTGCCAACCGCTCTAAGTTGAACAAGAAGGGCGGTCATATTTGGGACGACGCCGTAAGGCATTCAAGAGATCAAGTCGATTCTCGCTAAACCTCCGTTTGCTGTTGCATCGCGGTCGAAAACCGCTTTTGATCTACGCCAAGGCAACGGATCACTCGTTAAGCGCTTTACAGCAAGACGACGACTACGGTCACGTAATGTGCGCAGTATTACCCGAGTTAACATTAGCTCTGGCCGAAGTCTCGATATCCAATGGTCGAGAAGCGCTGCCTTGCATTAGTGTTCGCGATTCGTAAAATGCGCACTATTTAGTCGGACAGACGATTTATGTTATCTCTAACGTAAACCGATCCGATATTTATGACCAAACCGCCTGGCGAGTTGGCGCTAGCTTAAATGGGCCTTGCTCTTGTCCAATATGACTTGTATTTCAAACAACGTGTCACCAAAGGACAAGCTATTTGTGATCTCTTGGCGCCACCGACAACGGATGCGCTTGAGCTATATGATGATCTTCCGGATGAAGTTCAGAAGTCAACACTACGCCGCACCAACAAATATGGCGATTGTATTTTGATGGAGCTTCTCGCCACCAATGTGGCGAAAATTCCCCTGATGTTCTAAAATCTCCACTGAGTCGGAGTTGTCTTGATTTCCGGGAATCATGTCATGCCCCGCTTATTCACTCACCAACCCTCGCTCCAATAACGAGTCATACAACGCTACTTATCGGACTTAGCTTCGCCAAGGAGCCGGGGTCAATATCTCGCATACCTACATTCGCAATTGATAGTTAAGGTGTCTGGTGACTACGGTCGAACTGGATCTAATCCCCTATCATCGATAGCCGTTGAAATAGCATCATTCAAGAGTTTTTCATCGAATATATCCCGCTTCCAAAACGCTTTACGCGGATGCGCCATGGCATTAGTCCGTCGTTAGCACAACCTTCCGGAGACCGAAAGCAACTAGTCACGGTCGACTCACCAACTCTTCGCACTATTATACGATGAGGCACAAGAAGATAAGGGGTAGTTACCAAAGAAGTGTATACAACCCAAACCAAGTTGGAGCCCCGAGATTGCCTTATCATCGACACGCCTTACATGGTATTCTTAAGACGAAGGAGAGAGAGTCATCCGCCAAGAGCTCCAAGATTCTTTTACGACACGTAGACCCGTGACGCTATATCGCCGGGTACGATGGTCTTTACTCCGATGCCTTTCAAACAAGGAGGCGTAAGAGGTCCTTCGAAGCACACGAGGGTGAATGGTGCACACCACCGTCCCAAACTCTACGATCGAATCGAGAATGGGCTACTTTGGCCAACAATGGTTAATGACGCAATGAAAGCACGCCGAAATGCCACGCGTCAAATTCACGCTAATTATATGCATCACCGCCAGAGCAATCGTGATCCTTCGCCACATCCCCGCCATTCGAGACATGGGGAATGGACATTGTAGGTCCCATTTTTCCTCCGTCTGCCAAAGGCGATCGGTTTATTCTAGCGACACCGACTACTTTCCAAGTGGGTCAAGCAATCCCGCTAAAAGAAGTAAAGGCGAAAACCGCCATCAAGTTTATCAAACACCATGTCATCTATCGACATGGTGTCCCAAGACGGATCGCATGACAACGGTCCCTACCATCGCTAATTCCTTCATCGTTTTGCAGAAATTCAAGATACAAGACGCCCGCCGACGTACCTATAATCCAAATTAAAATGGATTAGCCGAGGCATTCAACAAGACGATTATCAAAATTCACAAAGCTTGAAGTAAATGCGAGACCGGATGATAAACTCGAGAAGCACTCGGCGACGACAACCAAGACGCGACGCCAATCGGGCGACCCCCGCACTGCCCACGGTGAAGCGCTTCTCCCATTGGAAATTCAGATCCCACACTTCAGACGCCTTTCAACAGATGACGACCAAGAACAACATCAAAACGCCTCAAGAGCTTGAGATGTTAGATTAGCTCGAGGCTCAACAATGCATTGAGTTCTACTAGCTAGGATGTCGGCTTTCAACAAGAAAGTTCGACAGAACCTTTAGAGAAGGAGATTTGGTCCGCCGACGACCGATAATCCTCACTTCCAAGAAGAAAGGTAAATTGAACCTAAATGGGAGGGTCCGCTTGTAATAGAAACGGTTACTCTAATGGTGCATATCGCTTAATTACCAAAATGGCGACCGCAATTAATGCCGATAAATGGGAAGTTCCCCGAAATACTATCCATAGTATCTTCGATAACCCGCTTCGACGGAAGTTCTCGCGGGATGTTTCACCCACTTTTCGCAGGATAACCCTAGATTTATCCTCCATTCTTTCCCCACCGATCAAATTCCTTGATCTGGTCTACAAATTTTCGGGTACATTACCAAAACCTCTTGATTCCTTCTATGAACAAGAGGCCCACTCAAAATTCCTTTCACGCCGAGAGAGAATATAAAATCCTTCCTCTCCAAGCCGCAAAATCCTTTTCGTGTCAAACGGAAGGGTTTCATCTTTATCTTAGGTAGCGCCGACTCAGGTATATGCGCCGATTTCGTGACCAGTTGTCCGAATCAAGGTCGCCTCGAAGTCTTTCGGCTCTCTGAGTGGAGATCCCACTCTTAGTTCCATCTTCATCTTAGGTAGCTACCACTGGAAGGTAGGCGCCGATTTTCGCACTGTGTTGTCCCGATCAAGGTCACCCGAAGTCTCTTTCGGTTCTCGAGTGGAGATCCCACTCTTAGTTCCATCTTCATCTTAGGTAGCTACCGATCAAGGTATGCGCGCCGGATTTTCGCATCGTGTTGTCCGGATCAAGGTCGCCTCGAAGTCTTTTCGTTCTCGGAGTGGAGATCCCACTCTTAGTTCCATCTTCATCTTGTAGCCGACCAAGGTATGCGAGATTTTCGCATCAGTGTTGTCCGACCAAGGTCGCCTCAGTTCGTTCTCGGAGTGGAGATCCCACTCTTAGTTCCACTTCATCCTAGGTAGCGCCGATCGAAGGTATGCGCCGATTTTCGCACTGTAGTCCGATCAAGGTCACCCGAAGTCTTTTCGATTCTACCAAAGGAATCACAGCAGCCTCATCCCGAAATAGAACACATTCTTCCTTTCCCACCTCAATCAATCTTCATCCTGCTCACCATTCTCCCACAAAAGAAGGCACCAAGATTCATCTTGGGGTATTTTATCCCTAAGCCTAAGAAGGATAAAGCCAACGCCACACGCTGTCGGGTTTAGTTCTCCCATTGAAGAAGACACCGTAGTTCATTCTCGGGCATTTTATCCCGCCTAAGAAGGATAAAGCCAACGCCACACGCTGCTAAGTTTGTCTTTCTCCGATTGAAGAAGACACCAGTTCACCTCGGCATTTTATCCCAAGCCTAAGAAGGATAAAGCCAACGCTTTATAATGCCGGGTTTAGTCTTTTCTCCCATTGAAGAAGACACCAGTTCGACTCGGGCATTTTATCCAAGCCTAAGAAGGGATAAGCCAACGCTTACCACGCTGCTGTCGTAGTCTATTCGCGGACAAAGACGGCTTCACGATTCAAGCGATCCTTAAAGAAGTGGATAAGATTTGTAGGAGATATCTTTAAGGTGGTGGATAAGATTCTAAAAGGACTCCTCTTATTGCATGGGAAAGATTTTTTCAGCAAACTTAGTTGGGTGGCCTCAGTATTCACTCGGCAGTTATTTGGGGGTAAGCTGCTGCTCTAAATATTTTATGGGCAATTTATCATAAAAAGGATATTCTGTGGGTGAAATGGATTCATACTATATATATTTAAGTAGAGCTATTTTATGGTTAGTGCAATCCAAGCCTACCAATTCATGGATGTGGAAGCAGATTCTTAAGGTGAGGGATACTTTTGTACTGAAGTGTGTGGCTCAACTGATGCTCGTATTAATGTGCTGCAAAACTGGATTGTGGGCAATAAGTTTATCATGTCTAAAGCATATACTGGCTTGATCTATCCTAGTTCTCATGCATTTGATGTAATACTATTTGGGATAAACTTTCTATTCCTAAGCATTCATGTATTCTCTGGTTCTTGACCCAAGATAGACTCTGTTCTATGGATATTATTGTTGTGCGCAGCGAAAATTTCGGCAGCACCTCTGCCGAACAATAGCCACAACAAGTGAGCTAGATCACAATAAGAATTCTCGTCTCACCAAGAAAATAAGAATCTGAAGTAAATATCTCAATAAAGTGGGATATTTATTCTTCCTCTCATCAGTTCTAGGACTGACTTGTCGAGGGAACCTAAACAAGCTTTTACAAATCACACAAATTAGCAAGACAATAAATTTTACGTGGTTCGGCAAGTTGCCTACGTCCACGGGGCAAGGAGGGGGGGATTTTACTAATAGAGATAGAGAATACAAACTAGGGTTATAAATTCTCACCACAAAACCCTAGAACAAAGCTCTCAAATCTCTCACCAAATCTCCTCACAAAGATGCACAATACCCTATCAAAGGCAGCTCCAAAACG
>CM022706.1:48694232-48839328 GCA_012295165.1 Asparagus setaceus | reverse complement strand
CGACCGCCTCTTGGGTTAAGTCCGATAAGTAGCTGCCAGTTCGGCCACGCTATTGGAACAGGTTCTGGGAGTGAATAAGCACTGGCATGACATGATTCCCTGAAATCAAGACAACTCCACTCCACCGAGATTTTAGAACATCCGGGGTACTCGCACATTATGGTCCCGAAGCTCCATCAAAATACAATCGCCATATTTGTTGGTGCGACATAGTGTTGACTTCAACTTCATCCGGAAGATCATCATATAGCTCAACCGATCCGTTGTCGGGTCGGCGTACAAGAGATCACAAATAGCTTGTCCTTTGACCGACTTCCGTTGTTTGAAATACAAGTCATATTGGACAAGAGCAAGGCCCATTTCGCTAAACGCCAACTCATCGAGGCCCGGTCATAATATCCGGATCGGATTTACGCAGAGATATAAATCGCCCGTCCGACTAAATAGTGTCGCGATTTTCAATCGCTAACACTAATGCAAGGCACCGCTTCACCATTGGTATCGAGACTCACCACTAATGTTCTACTGTAATACATCGCCGTTTCAGGACCGCCGGCCGCCTTGCGCGAAGTAAAGCGCTTAACGATCCGCTGTTTGACGTGAGATCAAAAATGGTTTTCCGATCACAAGTGCAACAAGAACAGAGGTTTAGCGAGATACTTGACTCTCTTCAATGCTCTTCGGCGCGGCCGCCCCAAATATATGACACTTCTTGTTCAACTTAGAGAACGGTTGGCACTTCCGTGATAGGTTCGATATAAACCGCCGGATGTACTAATCGCCCTTGTAACCCCCGAAGTTCTCTCAGCTTGAGGTTGCAACTCTTGAATCGCCTTCACTTTGTCGATCGACGGATTCCTTTGTTGGTGACGCACGGCCAAGGAACTTGCCATCGGACATCATTAAACATTAAAACATAATAACACAATATCACATGATCAACTCAATATATACATCTTATTCTTGACCTTAATTATTATCTATTAAGATTACGATTACGACTTCAAGCAACTTCTTTCCTTCTTCATTTCATCAATTTTAAACCTTAAAAACATAACAGCGCAATATCACATAATTAACTCACTAAATATCTTTAACAAAATCTCACCAGAGCTTGTCGAATTTTAAGAAGAGGATCGACAATGCACGGACTGCAGGAGGAGGCCGATCAAGAACTCCGCGAGAACATGATCTAGGTTTCCAGGGTTTTAGAGAGAAATAGATAGGATTATAGGGGAGTTTTTAGAGACAGAACCTGGTTACATGAGGAATTAATTGGAGGGAGATGGCAACAATGTTGGGATTTACTCCGGATATATATAATACATGATGAAGGTGAGAGGTTGGCCTCAAAATCTCGATCCCCCAAGTCCGCCCTCAAATTTGCCACTTATTCAGTCATACTTATTCCTGCTATGACCAAATCAACTAATTAAAATTTTTTTTAAAATATAGTTTTCCATTTCTTCTAGAAATAAAAGTACATAAAAAAAGGCTTAATTGCACTTAAATACCTATAGTTTCCCTTACTTTGCACTCATATACCTAATTTGTATTTGTTAGCACTTAAGTACCCTAAAGTTTTTAAAAATATGCACTTATATTCCGTCACTTGTTTTAGCAGATCTTATGTGTACCCTAAAGTTGTAAAACTTGTACTTAAATACACTCACTTTTGCAAACTTGAGGGTGTGTAAGTGCAAATTTTAAAAACGTTATGGTATTAAAGTACCAGCTTTTAAAACTTTAGGGTGTTAAATTAGGTTTACAATTTAATAACTTGAGGGTATATATATGTTGCCAAAAACAAGTGTATTGCCAAAAACAAGTGAGCAAATGTAAGTGAAATTAAAAAAAAATTAGGATATACTGGTCCTGCCAAAAACAAGTGAGGGTATATAAGTGCAAATAGGGGAATGTATAGGGTATTTAAGTGCAATTATATGAAGGTGAGAGGTTGGCCTCAATGTCTCGACCCCCCAAGTCCTCCTTCAAATTTGCCACTTACTCCGACCAAATCAACTTCTTTTTTTTCTTTTCTTTTTATTTTTTTTATTTATAGGTTGCCATTTCTTTTAAAAATAAATTACATAAAAAGGCATAATTGGACGTAAATCCTTACTTTTCACCCATATGCCCTCACTTGTATTTGTTAGCACTTATATTCCCTAAAGTTTTTAAAACTTACACTCATATTTCTTCACTTGTTTTAGCAGATCTTATATATATCACAAAGTTGTTAAACATGTACTTAAATACGCTCACGTTTGTAAACTTGAGGGTTTGTAAGTGCAAATTTTAAAACTTTATGATATTAAGATGCCAGTTTAAAAACTTTAGGGTGTTTAATTAAGTGTACAATTTAATAACTTGAGGGTATATATATATATATATATATATATATATATATATATATATATATATATATATATATATATATATATATAGAGAGAGAGAGAGATAAATGGGTATCATATGTCAGGAGGATTCCTCATAGATGCTAATGTGGCACAATCCCCATCAAGCCATAAAGTAGGAGAGAGAAACATACTTGGTGGAGATTGTCACATATGCAACATATGAGGGAATCCCTCCTCGACATACGATACCCATTTATCTCATATATATATATATATATATATATATATATATGTTGCCAATAAAACAAGCGAGAATAATAAGTAAATTAGGATATAGTAGTCCTCCCAAAACAAGTTAAGGGTATATAAGTGCAAATACGGAACATATAGGGTACTTAAGTGCAATTATATAAGCCTAAAACATGCATGTAGGCACTTATGATAACTACTACAGCGGACATGCATTTCACATAGACACTCTTGTTTGTAGTTTGAAGTAGAGTATTGGAAATTTTTTCTTGACTATTTACACATCATAGTATGTAAATTTAAAAGTAAAATGAGTATAAATCAAATATGTTTAGCTTAATTTAGTTTTTTTATGATGAATAAAAAGGATTCAATTGATATATATATATATTTGTGATAATAGCTTCATTTATCTATATAATTGATTCAAAATATTTGAACATGATTTTTTTTAAATTATGTAAAGCACAAATTCCAGGAGCGTAACATTTGAATACATCTAAATCAATCTTTTATGCACTCTCACCATCCAAATCCTATAACACCCTCACAAAAAAATTCTTGTTTCATATAGTGACAAACCAAAACTTAGTTTCGGACTGTAGAGGAAATGATTGGAATAATTGCTATTGATTTTACCATACACTATAGTCGATCAAAACAATTAGACTGGAATATCTCTCTGTGAAAGAGGATTAATCAGAACAATATTTTGTATCAATGTGCAATTTATACATAAATCATTGCCGACACAAAAGCGTATATGATTTCAACAACCTTTATTCAAGAATATTGGTTGAGAAAATATTGCAAATTAAACATTAATTTCTAGTTGATTAATTTCGTCTAGTAACCTCTTCCATTTCTCATGATATTTGTTAAGTGTTTGCCCATCCTTCTTCATATGAATTTACAACAATACATCACCAATATACAAAAGGATCACTTCAGGAGGACGACTGGTACATCTAAATTCAAAATAAACTAGTTTCAAACCCATGCAATGCACGGATTTGTTTTTCAAAATAGGTGATTGGTATGTTTTTAATTGTTCTTAAATTTTAACAAAAAAATCATATAATTGGACATCAATCAAACATTGCGTTAAGCAAGAAATGATTTTACCTACAACTTATATAAGTTTCAATTGTAAAACTTATACTTGCACTTATCTAAGAAGAATTGATAATTTATTTCATGTCATTACAATTAAATGGGCAAATTGCCTCAAATTGTCATGTGTAATACTACAACCCATTAATCAAGTTTCAAATTCAAGAGAAAAGATCATGCCATCTAAGATTTCCACTATCTTTTGGTTTCAAAATAACACGGTTTCGTAGTTTTTTATTTATGATAAAATTAAAATTTCTAAAAATTAATTAGAAATTTCTAAAAATTTAATTACATAAAATTAAAGAGAGAATTGTTTATTTGACACATAATGAGAGAATCATTTTTCTAGTTATTTAGTTTTTAGAAATATCCTATTTTATTATTAGTTAGAATTTACCTAGATAAATCAACAATGGCATTTTGGAAACCACCTTATAGTAGTGGAAATCTAAGGAGGCTTAATCCTTTACCATGAAATTAGAATGAATGATCAAGATTAAGATATTTGGACCACTCTAATTATCACCCAATTGGAGTGGATAGCGATCCTAAAAATTTTAATAATAAACATTTAGTGCAAATTAGTAAAACTCTTTCCTTAAATTATGCAAAGAAATCTAGCATGTTGAACAGGGTTAACTATGAATAGACAACATGTAGTATCACTCAATTGTGATTAGACCCTTATAGTTCTATCTATGGCGAATTGACCTCTGTAGTATTGGCCGGTGAATACACCTCCTTAGTGAATTTTTATGACTCTTCTAAAGAATAAAAATTAGCAATTGAGGTCTATCCTCACCAATTGAACTATAGGGGGTCTACCCACCTCCTCAAATATTTTTAACAATTTTAAGAGTTAAAAAATTCACTCAAGGGGTATATTCATTAAAATAGAAGGGGATCTGTTCACAATTGGCTGATCCTACAAGGGGTCTGTTTGCAATTAACCCAATTGAAATATAAGAAAAAAACTATAATCACAATTGCTATGATAATTGCTACTATATACTGCATAAGCGAATACTATATAGAACAAATGTTGAGAAAACGAAACTAACCAACAGCCCCCTATAAGGCAAAGAAAATCATTTTAATAAAATGAAATATAAATCAATTCAAATCCATCTTTTGATGTTAGCAATAACGTCAAAGATCCAACATCCAACATCTCATTCCTGTAAACCAAGCTATACAACAGTTATTTTTCCAAAACTATTGCTTTTCATAAGTATCATGAAAAAATTGCATACCACAACAAACATTTAGTAAAAATGAAGTACGTCCACACCCAAATTCCCCAGCCTCTACTAAATAGTACTTCATATGAGCTCTCTCGATCATCACTGGAACCACAACCTCTAAATGAATCAGGTTAATTACCAACTTAAAATGGGCGACTCCTCTTCTCTAGAAAATAGTTACCATCCCTGTATAAATTTAAACAGTTAAGAATACACATTTGATAGTCAGTGAAACAGAATAATAGCCCGTAAATATGAATTTGAAAGTAAAAATAATAGCTAACAAAAGTTTAAAATGGTATGTAAGTTTGTATCATGCAAGATAGAATCTTATGTTGAGAGGAAAAGACATTTTATTTTTATTTTTATCAACAAAACATGTACGATGGCATATAAGATAAGGAGAGACGAAAATTGAAGGGACAACTTTTACAGTTTTAACTACCTGGTAGTCTTAGAGCTCTGAGGATAATCCAAGTGGCCTCAAATTTTTTATTTATTTTCAAACTACATGAAAAAAATACAAATTAGTAGAACAGTTACGGGTAATTATTACACCAAAAAGAAAACAATAAAATACTTCTTTGAATAATACACTATTTGTAGTTCTAGAAGTACCTGACATTCTAGATATTGTTATTATAACATATATTAATAAAACAAAAAATACATTGCGATATACCATATACTACAGATATAACCTTGGAGGGTGTGTTTTCTACAACATATCTACATTAATGATTAAAAATAGAGAATTTTAGACATTGTGGTATAGCATATTTAAAATTAATATTAGAAAACCTTGAGTTTATATTCAAGTCTATTAGCACTTTTCATACGCTTCTCTACACATTTCTTTCACAGGTGGTGCCTATAATCTCCAGTTCAATGCAGAAATCATCGATAGCTAAATCTACAGATAAAAAGAATACGTAAAAATACCTTGCAATTTGGAGGGATGGTAAACAATACCTCAGCTCAATTCGACCTGCAATTGCTCGTAGTCATTCAAGAAAAAAAATCTCAAATTTATAATTCCAATTTCATTACAAAAGAGTTGAAAAAATTTATAATGCTCATTCAAACTTAAGGCGAAATAAAACATCACACACAGTAAGCAGACCGTCCACCTTCGACTATGGGATATGTAGCTTTCATCAATGTCGGTGGTGGCGACGGAGGTGAAGCAGTGGAGTGAAGCGAATAGAGTGCCGGACCACATCGAAATCCATTGAAGAGGATCAGATCGGAGAGGTGTATGCGCGAGGAAGGCTAAGTAAGAGGAGGAAAAGGATGATGAGAGAAGAATTTAATTACAGAAAAGAGAATGGAAACAGAAGGAACTCAATAGTTAATATTGTTAATGATAGGGAATAAGGTGAAAAATCAGATTGAGTATTCAATCTATAAGCAAAAGAAGAATTAACGACCAACTCTCAACAGTCAACAGAAAGGAGTCGGTCAATTGAACTCAATGGTTAAAATGGAATTTGCATAGCTAAAAGATTGGCTATGAATGATGCATTGGTAAGCAAAATGGATTGAACTTGGGAAAAGAAAAAAGGAATTGGAATTCATAGTTTAGATGAAATGCCGGGGAGATGAAAGGATGTTATGTTGTTCATTTCTTAGATGGCTGTTCATTTCCCTAGGTAAGACTGGTCTTTAATATGGGAGAGAGGAAAAGTTACTAGAGAGAGAGATATCTCAATTAGGCTGCTTTGATCTATTTCCAAGAGATGTCTATCCTCGTGAGAGAGAGAGAAATAGGAGATGAAACACATAGAGAGAAATGACCAAAAAAAATAATAGTGTTGACATGTGGCACAAAACTGGTTCAGAAGTGGTTGAGGCTTGACACGTGGCACAAAATTATCTCAGAAGTGGTTGAGGCTTCTACTTTAGTAGTACTATATAGATAGATAGATAGATATAGATAGATGTCACAAATTTGCCTCCGTGTCAATCAAGATTGAGCTTGGTAGATAGTTTCTTATAGAATTGTAGAAAAGATCTCTGCCCTCATCTTAGTAATTCTTCCTACATATATAATAAAGGAATCCTTAGTCTGTATGCATAATGTTTTGAAGTCGGTATGCATAATTATATTTTAAACAGAACTTTTAAAGGTGAAATTGATTTGAGGTATTCCTCATAATTTTTCCCTTAACTCTCAGTACATAACATTGTAACCATTATTATAAAGTTACACATGGAATTGCGTGTACCTTGATCAAAAGCTCTCCCTCTTTCTCCGGTAGAATTCGAAGCGTTGATTCTTCCTTCAAATGACTATAGATTAACTTGTTCATGGAAGCTTTATATGGTATTTTAAAATTAAAAAATAGCAACTATCTTTGCTACTATTGCTTTAACCCTGGTTTATGTAAATAGAAGGCTAAATTTTACAAAACCCTCTTAGTTTGGGAGTTTCTTAGATAACCCGTTTAATGTTTAAAATATTGCAAAGCCCCCATTAACTTTTGGGGTTCTCAAAAACTTCTTTAACTTTGAACGTCTTTCAAAAAATCTCCCAACAGTGTGAACCATAATTTTTAATGGCAAAAAAGTCCTCCTTGCATAGTTTTACCCATATAATTGAAAGTTACAGTTTAAATACTGTTAGGAGGGTTTATGGATATTGTTTAAAGTTGAAGGAGATTCATGAGAACCTTAAAACTTTGGGAGGGTTTTGTGGCATTTTCAAAGTTAAGGGGTTATCTTAGCAATGCTGAAACTTTGCGGTTTCTAAAATTTATCCCTAGAGCAAGTAAGGAGATCTATTTCGTGTGTCTAATATCATTTGGGGACTTACATCATATTCATGAAGTTTGGGGCACATATTTCAAATTACTAATGTTTTGCGGATATGCCTTAAATTACTAAGACCAAATGCCTCAAAAATTAATCTAAATATGTTATTTGAACTACTCTTAGATCATAAAGTTGTAATGTGTCATACCTAGGACATTGATTGGGTTATGGCTTTATTGTATTTCTTGTAACTGGCTTGGACCCAATGTCAAATTTGATTAAGCGTATTATCATCATAATTTCTAGTGTGATACATCTATTAATATTCCACTCTAATCAGAAAATTGAAGTTTCAACCACACATATAATACACAACAAAATCTATAGTCCATGTGGTTTATTACTCCATTCACTTCACAAAATATGTTACAAAATCTAACAAAGATAGAAAGGAAAAGGAAGTATAACGTCATTTTTCTCATATTGATTATTGTCGTCAAGAATTGATACTATATTCATCAGTTAATTATGTTTTTTTATAATTACTAGTATAGTGCATATGTGTTGCACGTGGATGTATTTGTTTGATGCTTTGATATGGGTTATTTACAAACAGGCCCCCAATAGTATCACCCAATTGCAAATAGACCCCTTGTAGTACTATTTTTCTTGAATAGACCTCTTGAGTGCATTTTGTATACTTTTAAAATCGTTAAAAAGGATTAAGAAGGTGGGTAGACACTCTGTTGTTCTACTGGTGAGGATTTACCCTCAATTGTTAATTTTTTTACTTTTAAAAAAGTCAAAAATGTTCACTAAGAGGGTGTGTTCGCCCTTGGGCCAGCCAATACTACAAGGGGTATGTTCGGCACAAATTGAACTAAGGGGGGCCTATGCGCAGCAAAAATTTTAGAATTGTCTTTTTTTCTTGGCCCACAATGAGAAGTTGAGCTCCCTATTTAATTAAAGGTATAATTTGGGATAGAAAACAAAGTCATTATATTCTATTAGAATAGAGTTGTCACCAACATAAACCCATTCTTAAATTTAATCATTTACCACTTAGGATGCCACGTCAATCGAGGTATTTTCCCCTCAATGAAATTTTGACTATGTCATTTAGAGATAGAGTTGTCAAAATATTTTAAACATTTTGGAGGTTATGTGAGACACCTAATGTTCAAAGGGTTTTCTGAAAATTACCCAAAGATAAAAGCCAATTAATAGCCAAATTAATAAATTTGGTTTGATTTAACTGAATTATTAAGGGAATAAATTACCATACATAATAACTTACTTTATTGCAAGAAAATGGAGGAACTAATGTCAAGTAATCTATATGATTTAAGGAACTTGAGCACATATACTATGATTTTGAGAATCTTTTAAATTAAAGCATAATTCAAAAGACATCAAAAGCAACACTGACAATGCATGTACCAGAAAAATATTGGGATGCACTGCATGTATCTTTCACATTTATTCTAAACTAGCTCATTAAGCTACTTGTACATAACCAAATCATCTCAATTAAATGTTTTCTTATTTTTTAAAGTTAGAGACAATTTATAACTTATTATGGAAATATAAAAACGCACAAGTTTGATGACCAGTAAATTAAACAAACACTCAACCAACAAAGAGGATAAATATATTACAAGAAAAATTAGAGCACAATAGATGAATAATAATCCACAAATCACATCCCTTCTCATCAACAAAAACAACATTTTATTTCTCTACCACTGCCAACTACTAACAAAATATGCTCCACTGATCACATCCCAAAATACAATAACCAAACTTAATTAACCCAAACCAAAATGAAACCATACCCAAATTATGTAAGAGAGACCCAAAAGCAATGGCGGTCAAAGATCAATAATGCGTGGCAGAATCTGAGCTGACTAAGGTCAAGCTCGACGCTTGAAGCTATGCACTCACACTTTTGATCATCGAGGAGCAATTGATGCATGCAACATAAAATTTCTTTAAAATTCAGCAATGAATCTAAGCTTCAATATTCTTGCCACCATTTTTAATAAAAGTTCTTTTTTTCCTTTTAATGAGAAAAGTGAATATAGTTTGCCAGGTTGAGAGGACCTTTGGTAGTTTATATAGAGATAGCATGGGGAAATACTATTAGGAAAGAAATAGTTTAGAAAAAGTTGAAAAGATTTTCATTGTAAAATGCCTAGTTGATAAACTCAATTAAGGCAAATAATTGCAATATGCAAGTTGATTGACCCAATTAAGGCAAGACGGAGGAGACGTTTAATCTAATACTATTATTTGATGCTAATACTTCAATGTAAGGTGCCCACTGTCCATTACCGGTTCATTTCTCCTTTTCATTGGGAAACTGGTTCATCTTAATGCCCTTCTTAGATACCCAACACTCTAATTCTATTAAAGTTTAGCTAGTTGAGAGGATAAGTGCATTATACATATCGTTTGTGCATATTAATTATATTAATTAATTTAATCTGATGTCTTAGTCGATTAATTCTAATAATTAATGTAGTGGTGATGGCTCTTCATTGAAGATATTAGCACTAAATTGCAACTTAAGTATGTAAAGTTATATTCTTATTTTTGTGGATATAAACATATTTTTTCCTAAAATTCTCATTGATATTGACTATATATGTATGCATCAATGTATGTATGACATTTAATAAGTGATATTTAGTATGTATATGAATGTCATTTTATGATGTATGTATGTGTGTTTGAGGGTATTTTGAAAGAAATGTTTTAACATTGCTACATACTTTTATAATAGTATATATATATATATATATATATATATATATATATATATATATATATATATATATATATATATATATATATATATATATATATATATATATATATATATATAAAGTATTAGCTTATGTATGTTCATGGATGCATGTGTTTATCATCATGAGACACAAATTACATGAATATCCATATCATTAAAGATAACATATTACAAATTGGAGGTATTGTTCGATGGGAAAGTTGTCTCGATTGTCATTGATTTGAGCAGTTACAAACTTTAGTCGCTGAAACAAATTCAAAGAAAAATATTGCCTTTTATAAGGCTTACAATGAAAAATCGAAAATTACAACTTGTTAACCCTTTGGTGAACAAGCGGGATCCGTTTATGGGATCACCAGCAATGTGGAGTTCTTTGCTGTCTGGGGACTTGAATCGTCGATGGACCACCGCGTAATCCGATCTTAGTGGAGATCCGGATCTTTGGATCTGCAGATCTGAGCATTTATTTCCGCGAAGGAAATAGAGCGTCGGCGGGGATCAACTCCGCGAAGGAGGAATGTCGCGGGCGGAGTGAATCTACTAGGAGAAATCACCGCTTCATACGAACTAAGGCGAAGCTTAGCCTAGAGGCGGATCTGCAAATCGACCTAGACGGCGTGGGCTTCGGTGGATTCTCTACCTTCGTGTAGATCGAGCATAGCGAACTCTTGAGATTTGGATCTCGTCTCTTTTCTTGATCAGCGCCGAATTTGTGCGAAGTCTTGATCTTGAACTTTCAAAAATCCGGATGTAGGGCTCTCCAATCTCCAAAACTCGGCCAAAGTCCTTGAAAATTCCCTAAAATCCCTCCGGCGAGGAAGACCCCCTTATTTATAGGATCGGGGGTAGATGCCGCCACACACAAGTGGCTCGGCCCTTGGCCGAGCCACCTCGACCAAGTTGGCAGTGGCTGACCCATGATGGAGTCCTGGAAACTTCTCGACAGTTGGCGAAGTGGCTCGAGCTTGATGATGGAAACCACCTCGGCCACATGGCGAGTAACTCGATGTGGTGGCTGGTTCGCCGTTTTATTGTTTCTCTCAATCTTAGGGCTTAGGTCCGCTATTACGACTCTTGGTCTTCGGACTTAGATTCCGTCGTATTTGATTCAGGACTAACTCTTGGTTTGTTCGGTTCAGCAGTTCGAAATCCGATCGTCTGTTCAAGTCCGGTTTAACCGTGCTTGTGGCCTGTGGGTTTCCGTCGGGTTCGTGTCTCGGATTCCGACGTCCAATATCCGATGGGTTGTCATTCGCCGACTTCCCGTCCGCGAGTTGGTTGGGTCGGATCTTGTAAGTATTTTTAAGCGCTGCGGATACCCCTCCAAAGTGTTTAGTCTCGTTCTTTTATAGGCGAGCACAGTAATACTTTGGACATGATGGTTCCGACCTTCAATGGTCCCAAAAGTTAGCTTCAAGTCTTTGATTCTGGATCATCGGTGCTTTGTAGGATTTACGATAAGGTCCATGCCTGCATTTATTGTCGACCGCTTGTTTGAAATCTTGATTGGCTGGTGGGGATTTTGTTTGTAACTTCGTGTTGGTTGGTTGTTGTTTAACTAACCATCGGACTTTTGGACTTCTCGTTATATCGGCGAACTCCTTGTTGGCGACCGATTGGTGTGTCGAATCGTGGAATTTCATAACCCTCAATCGGCTAATTCTTCCATCATCCGTGTGTTGTTGGTTTGACCACGGCGGGAGGAAAAATCTTTTCATGGAAATATCCTCAGGATTCCTTATCGAAGCGAGAACAATTTGGCCTTGTATATCATTTTAGAGCATCGTAGCGATGTGTTGTAGGCATTGGGATAATCTTCGCACTTTATCGATGATAATCAAATTATCGTGGGAGTATTTTTATGGAAAATACCCTCAAGGATTCTGGTTGGAGCAGGAAACAATGCGGCTGCGAATCCTCATTTGGAATTTCGCGGTGGGAGGATTCGAGGCAGCGTTGACCGGCGTCGTTATGACCCTCAAACTTTATTGGTGATGATCGAGTTATCCCGGGAATACTTTTATGGAATCAGGAACTCCTCGTCAAAGCGAGAGCGATTTAGACTTCGTATACCTTTTGGAGTATCAGTGGGAGAAATTGAGGGTTATCGAGTTATCCTTAAGAATATGGGTTTATTCTCCGGGAACTTCTCGTTGAAAATTGGGGAATAGTTTATACTCATATTCTAATTGGAGTAGGATTAGGCTTCGTTGATTAGCGTCGATGCAATCCATACGATCGAGTTATCCCTAAGAATATTTTTATGGAAATATTCTTGAGAACTTCTCAACAAATTAGGAAGCGGTTTATACTCATATTCTGATTGGAGTAGGATTAGGTGACGCGTTGATTAGCGTCGATGCAATCCGCACGATCGAGTTATCCCTAAGAATATTTTTTATGGAAATATTCTTCCGGGAACTTCTCGACAAATTAGGAAACAGTTTATACTCGTATTCCTGATTGGAGTAGGATTAGGCGACGCGTTGATTGGTGTATGGGGGCCTTCGCGAGGTGTTATCCTGCCGAATAAATCTTCAGAATCTTTCCAAATATAGCGGAGGGAGTAGGAGCCAATCAACGGACTGATTTGGCACTATTTTGACATCCGGATAAGGTTCCAATTAGGACTCCTAATTAGGGGCTGATTAGAGTCCTAATTAGAATTGATTTGGGCCCATTAGGAGTTGTTATAAATACCCATGATCACCCCTTTGCCTCTGACCTAGGCCGCCCCTTGTGCTCTTTTTCTCTTGTTTTCATCTCGTCTCGCCGTCTCATCTCTCTCAAACAACGAGGTACATGCGAGTGTTTTACAACGCCTTTTCTTCTTCTTCTTCTCTTCTTTTTGTTTTTGTTTGTCTTAGTGCATGCAGTGCTTACGAGCGGCAAAGCGAAAAACGGAGCATGACGGCGCCGGTTCTGAGGGCACAGGCTTCCCGGCCAGACCGCCTTTCGGTCTCGGTTGGCCGGGGCACCGTTGGTGCCTCGGTCATGGCCCGCGAACCGACGACCATGGGTCTCTTATGCCAAATTCTTTGATTTTTCAACTACATATCGACTTTATTTGTCTTCTTTTGCGTTTCGATGTCGTCGCGAAGATCTCATGTTCAAAGTCGATCAACTTCGCCGCGCCGCGTGAGCGCACGCCTCCTTCTTTCGGTGGTGCGGCGTTATCATCTTCTTATATATATCGTTGTATCCCGCTTAGCTCTCCTTTGTGAGGCGTTGGGCGAAATCCTCCTTTGTGGGGACCGGCGCTTCGTTTCATCTTCTCATGTACACTTTCGTTATGACCCGCCGTTCTCCTTTGTGAGGCGATTGGGAAGAGCCGAGATTCTCCTTCGTGGGATTGGCGCTTCAAAGATTGGTTTTGCTTGGTCATCACCCGTCTCCGATATCTTTAATGGGAGTGATTTCATACCGTATCCACGCTCAGTAGAGCGGGATATATTAGCTTTGTTTACACGACTATATTTATCGTTCTCGGGTATGATCACGGATGAAATCGTCGTACCCGTTATAAGGTCGTGACTCAATCTATGTAAGATGAATTCAGCGCTTTTACTAAGCGAACATTTTCTAATTTCAGTTGATTATTCCTCGGGAGCTTTAGACTTACGCGTTGATGGGCGCCATAGTGAATATTATTCCACGTGTAGCGATCCATGATTTTTATGTCGCCTCGATTTGCACCGGTACATGGCGGGAGCGCGATAGCTTGAGGGGAGTTCCGCATTCTCGGACTATTGGTCACCGATCGCCACTTGTAAAGACACCAACTCCGCGAACCTTTGCAAAAGCAGTTATCGTTGGCGACTGATTAAGGATCGGATCGGCTTTTATCGAGAGTGGCGGTGGTTGAACAAAGGCGGCGGAGGTCCTTTGTATATTCCCGGATACCTCATCGGCTCTCATTGACCGACCTCGAGACACCATCTTTGTGACACCCGTATGTCTTGGCGTCTAGCCGAGCATGATCATATCCATGCGGGTTTATTACAGCTAGTTCGAGTTCCAAGCGAGAATCGTATCATCGGCCTTCATTCCGGAATTGTGGGGTTGGACACACGCCCGTGATGAGCTTTTTATTACTGCCTCGACTTTGAAGAACCGCCTCGCTACGTTGGGGCGAGAGATGCCGTCATCTAGTCATAGATTTTATGGTGGGTTCACTCATCGGGTAAACATTAGTGGGTCGCGACCAACTCGTCCTCAACGATGGGATGGAGAACCGTGCTGCGGCTTGTATTGCGACTCGTGCCACCATGTATGGCCTTCAATCAGTAACCATTTCTTCACCTTATTCGAGCTCTATAATCGGTTGAATATGTTTTCCTAACTAAGGCGAGTTGGGCTGGCTTTACATGAGATGTGCAATTTCGAGGTTTACCCATGGGGAAGATCTTTGTATCGGGTACTTCCCTTCAATCGGGCTGAGTGGTGAAGAAACACACACCCGACCGTTACAAGACTTTATGGGATCTCACTTGTCATTATCATATAGCTCTTGTCGAACCTTATGCCAAAGTTGTATGAGAAGCGGTTTGCCATTTATCGTTCCGGCATTTGGAGGACAAATCGGCGAGGAAATATGTTGTCGTCGCTCACTCCTTGGAGGTTAATGAACTGTCGAAGGTCAGAGGCTAACTGCGGCTCAGCTCGCCAAAGATGGTTTTCCCGTACCAAGTTTGCAACCTTTCTATGGCGCGGTGAAGCCTATCCGCCGATAACTCTTCTAGGCGGCTATCTTGCAATTTAGCTGAAGAAATGTGTTTCAATATCAATCGGTGATGCCTTACCTTTGGAGGTCCTTTATCTGCCGATTCGGCTTGCCCACAGAATGAACTCTCTCTCCTTCGGTAATGGTGGCCAATATTCACGGTGGATTGCGGCATATAGTCAGGCGTTTACTTTCGAAAGAAAGAGCCATCATCTCGTATTCCCGTCGGTAGAGCTTCCATATACCTATTTGATGGCTTGGCGGTCTTTCATCGTCCGACATGATGTGGCCAGGGTTCCACAGTTCGTCTACTCCTTTCTTGCGGTTGGTAGAGTTGAAGGAAGAGGCTGACTTCGAGAGGTCAAAGCGGATGCAAATTCATAGAGGTGGATCTTTTCGGATGTTTTCCTCGATTCTCTGGTCAATATGGTGAGTCCTTGTGCGGCGAGGAGGTGTCGAAGACCACGGCGAACTTCACTTGACATTGTTGTTTCAAGGCTAGTGAACATCGGGCGGTATCTCACTTTCGAGTAAAAGGGAATGCTTCATTGAGCCTTATTTTCCTGCCGTTTGGCTGCGTTCGGTTGACCAACTTTATGTTGGGAATCGAACCGATGGCTCGAGTTAAGTGGTGGACTTGTGGATGGCCTTGAGTGTGGTTGTGGGCGTCATGGGATGTACCGGTGCAGATTTAGTCTACGAGTTGGACCGTCGGTGAGTCGACTTTTCTTTATTGCAATTGGCTCTTAGTAGCTAATGAGCCGGTCCCTATAAGGGCTATCTCGAATCGGTGGTAGAAGCATCATTCGAGCGGCACTCGAACACCCAAGATCTTGGTTCTAGCTCGAAGGAAGCGCCAATCTCATCAGTCAAGCGATCTTGAGGAAGAGTTCCAGTGGCTGGGACTTTAGGAGAGGACCAGCGGAGGCTGCGGTTATGAGAAGAATCTCGGTTACTCTCTTTTCCCTCCGTTTTCTCATCCTCTCTATTGGATTCCTCATTCAAGCTGAATTTTGGAAAATCTGTTGAAGAAGAAAATTCGACCTTCTCGAGGGTTAAGCGAAAAGTTAGCCCATAAGACTGGCGTGAATCCTCGGTCCTTTGATATAGACTTGACCGGCGATGATCGGTCGGTGGAGTAACACTTCTCCGTAATGTAGTCTAATTTTTTTATTATTTTTTATTTTGACCTTTTGGCCGACATTTCTCGTTCCCATGCGGGGGTTTTAGAGATTATGATTCGGCTTTGATTTTCCTCACCATGATTCTGGCGGGCCTAGTTCCACTCATGTCGAGCCTAGCTTCACTCAACAAATGTATGGGGCTATGGCGGAGGATTAAGGTACTGATGTAGGACTGATTCGGTGAACCGGTACATCTAACATCAATAACTTCTCTTACGGATGGCGAATCACGAGAATTGAATGACTTCGGGTGTTACCCCCACTAATTGCCTCTTCGCTTTTGCTCTTTTAGAGAATTGCGGAGACAAATGCACAAACCGAGACTAGGCAAGCTAACTTACTTGAGGGGTAAGTAAGCCTTACGATTGTTGCCCATTTTCAGTTGCATTTGTTCTTTCCTAATGCTTTCCTTTTCGGACTTCTCAATGGAAGACTTGTGGAAGGCTGGTTTATCACGACAATACCACCATGGATGATGCGCTGCTCATCACATCCGCGGTGGCGATATTCTTAGTGGAGACTTTCTGAAGCAACTATCGAAGAAGGTAGGAAATTTCTCTTCGATTAATTATAGGACCAGCCATTTGGCCAATACTACTATAATTAAAGGAGTTTGAGAAATTCTCTTCGTGTAGTGGCAGGCACTCCTCTTCCCCGCTTTCTCGGAATCAGCTACCACGGCGACTGTTGAGATAGATGAGCACGAGGGGATCGGCTGGGTTGGTATCAGCGATAGATACCCTCGGTAGACTCACTAGTCTCGAAACTACGCCCGGAGGGGTAGAGTCCCCAATTGAATATGCATTCATTAGTTTTTGGTTGAAGATTCTAAGGTCCTCTTTTCCTTTATGCAGAGCCTACACCTCGACTCCATGATTTGGCGAAACCTTGATGATGGATGAAGATCCATCCGGCTTAATATCTGTTTGGAAGTCTTTCGTTCTTTTCCTTGATGAACATGGTGATCGATAAGATTCTCCATGGCCTCTCTCTCCACCGGTTTAGGCCATTGCTTGGTCCCCGGACCTTGATAGAATATGGGTCATCTGAGCTAGCTCAAGCCATTCTGAGCGACCTTACTCACTTAGAGGGAAGCTTGAGACTTTAGAATTGCGGTGATGAGCCTCCTCGTATGTACTGTTGGACAGGCAGCTTAGAGGCATGGCGCGATGCTCGTGCTTTCTTGGGCTCGAGGTCAGTCTGAGAGAAGAGAAAGAGTGGATCAGTTGGAGCCATTGTCACGAAACCTCCTCTTCTCTAAGTCATCTCAACTCTGTTTCATAGCGGTGAGGGAGAGGATAGCCACGGCTTCGGGGAGGGAGCTCAAGCGAGAGGAAGAGAACATGAGTGTTGCAGGTGACAAGGGCCAACAAGGAAGAGGCTCTCCTTGTGCATCTAGGGAACTTCGAGCTATCGAAGCGAAGTTGGTTGAGCTCGAGGGGCAACCATGGGGAGTCTTGAACACGATGAGGAGTCTTCGGTGAGTTGCGGGGAGAACTCCACGGGCTTATAGTGATGAAGTGTCTCGGCTCGAACAACAAATCCTTTGTCATAGACTTGATATTTAAGCGGTTGTAGCTCCTTCTATATTTACTTCAAATGAATAAGATTTATTCCTTTCATTGTTTATTATGATTCTTTTGCTTATTCGAAATAATTAACCATAATATTTATAGGATTTTGGCAAACCCTCGACCATCAGCGGGTTTGATTAGCCTTTACCAACTACCGTTTGAGTTGGGCTAGCGTCGCGGATTATCGGATCCGTTCATGCGTGGCGTTGTGCTAAAGAATGAAACTCTTCTAGACTTGTTGCTATGATATTGAATACATAGGCTCGGTACTCTTTTACGGGCAAGAGACCGCGACGCGTGTTCGCGTAGACTCATCCTTCTTAGGCCGGGATAAAATACCCGAATCGGACTACGGTGTCTTCTTCAATCGGAAAAAGACTAAACCGGCAGCGTGTGAAGCGTTGGCTTTATCCTTCTTAGGCTTGGGATAAAATACCCGAGAATCAAACTCTGGCGTCTTCTTCAATCGGAAAAAGAATAAACGGCGCGTGTTGGCGTCGGCTTTAGGGTTATTGGCCAAACCCCAGCCCTCAACGGGTTTGATGAGCCTTTACCAACTACCGTTTGAGTTGGGCTAGCATGTAGATTATCTAAATCCGTTCTACACATAACGTTGTGATAAAAGAATGAAATTCTCTTAGACTTTTTGCTACGATATTGAATACGCAGACTTCGTCTTTTTTTATGGGAAGACTAACCCGGCAACGCGTGTAAGACGTCGACCTATCCCTGCTTAGGATTTGGGATCAAATTCCCCAAGAAGAATCTTGGATTAAGGAGTTTTGGTTGATAGGATTAAATTGGTGAGAGAGGAGGAACTTTATGTTCTATTTCTCAGAATGAAACCAATAGCGAGGGCTGCTATAGGAATCAAGAGGGTTCATCGTCCTTGATCGGACGACTTGATCAAATAATCTCGGCATACCTTGATCGGCGCTACCTAAGATGCAAGTTCGGTGCTTACCTTGATCGGCTACCTAGGAGAGGATGGAACTAAGAGTGGGATCTCCACTCACGAGAACCGAAAGGACTCGAGGTAACCTTTAGGCGGACAACACAGTGCGAAAATCTCGGCGCATACCTTCGGTCGGCTACCTAGAATGAAAGATGGGACTAAGAGTGGGATCTCCACTCCGAGGAGCGAAGAGACTTCGAGGTGACCTTGGTGGACAACACAGTGCGAAAACCTCGGCATACCTTCGGTCGGCTACCTAGGAGAGGATGGAACTAAGAGTGGGATCTCCACTCAGAGAACGAAGAGACTCGGGTGACCTTGGTGGACAACACAGTGCGAAAACCTCGGCGCATACCTTCGGTCGGCTACCTAGGAGAGGATGGAACTAAGAGTGGGATCTCCACTCCGAGAACCGAAGAGACTTCGAGGTGACCTTGGTGGACAACACAGTGCGAAAACCTCGGTGCATACCTTGATCGGCTACCTAGGAATAGGATGGATAGAACCCTTCCGTTTATCGAAAGGGATCTTCGCTTGGAGAGGAAGAATTTTATATTCTATCTCCGTGAAAGAATTTTAGTGGGCCTCTTGTTCATAGAAAGAATCAAGAGGGATTTTGGTAATGTACCCGAAAATTTGTAGACCTACCGTCAAGGAATTTGATCGGTGGGGAAATTATGATGGAGGATAAATCTAGGGTTATCCTCAAGGAAAGTGGGTGAAACATCCCGAGGAACTTCCCGTCGAAGCGGGTTATCACGAAGATACTAAGGGTAGTATTTCTTGAGAACTTTCCAATTATCGGCATTAATTGCGGTCGCCATTTGGAGTAATTGAAGCGTCGCACCATTGGAGTAGACCGTTTCTATTACAAGCGGACCCTTCCATTTAGGTTGAATTTACCTTTCTTCTTGGAGTTGAGGATTATCGGCCAGTGGCGGCGGACGAATCTCCTTCCACGAAACTCCTTTGTCGTACTTTCTTGTTGGCTCTGACATCTAGCTTGGTAGAACTCAATGCATTGTTGAGCTTCCGGTGGCTTTCATCAACATCTCGAGCTCTTGAGGCGTTTTTGATGATGTTCCTCGATCGTCATCTCGTTCGCGAAAGCGTCTTGGTAGCCGAATCGGATTTCAATGGGAGAATTGCTTCACACGTGGACCGGAGAATCGGGGTCTCTCCGATTAGCGTCGTACGGTTGTGCGATATGCCCGGAAGTGCTTCTCGAGTTTATCATCCCGATCGCTTATTCTTCACAAGTTTCGACAAAATTTTGATGATTGTCTTGTTGAAACTCGGCTAATCTATTTGCGGCTGGATTATATAAGTATCGATGAGATGTCTTGTATCTTGAATTTCTGCAAAACTGATGAAGGAATTGGCGATGAATTGGGGACCGTTGTCATGCACGATCGTCTTGGAACACGTATCGATGGATGACATGGTGTTTGATAATTTAACCATGGTACTATGCCTACTTCTTTTAGCGGGATTGCTTCAGCCACTTGGAGAAGTAGTCGGTGATAAGCTAGAATAAACCGATAAGCCTTTGGCCGCGGAGGAAAATGGGACCTACAACGTCTATTCCCCATGTCTCGAATGGCGGGATGTAGTCGAAGGATGCAAGCGCTACGGAGGTTGATGCATATAGTTGGCGTGAACTTGACGCGTCATCCGGCGTCTGTGACTGCGTCATTAATCATTGTTGGCCAAAGTAGCCCATTCTCGATCTGATCGTAGAGCTTGCAGGACCAGGTTGGTGTGCACCACATTCACCTGTGTGCTAGAAGGACCTCTTACGCCTCTTTGTTTGAAGGCATCAGGTAAAGACCATGTACCCCAGCGATATAACATCCGGGTCTCCATGTGGTAGTGAGAATCTTGAAGCTCTTCGCGGATTGACTCTCTCTCCTTCCGCGTCTTACGGGAATACCATGTAGGCGTGTCGATGATAGGAAAGTGCCAATCTCGGGGCTCCAATTTGGTTTGGGTTGCATGTACCTCTTTGGTAACTATCCCTTTGTCTTCTTGTACCTCGTCGTATATTGGTACAAAGAGTTGATGAGTCGGGCCGTAACCAGCTGCCGGTCGGAACGTACTGATGATACGATTGCCGCCGATGCATCATAAAAGCGTTAGAAGGCGGGATATATTCAATGAAGAACTCTTGAGCGAGTGCGCATTTCAGCGGCTGCACGGTAATAGGGGATCGGTCGAGTTTCTAACCCGTAGTCTCCGCGGATCATTGACTATCAGCTGCGAATCGCCGTGCGGCAGGATACTTCGACCCCGGCTCTTTGTGAAACTAAGTCCGATAAGTAGCGCGTTGTATTACGTATATTATTAGAATGGTTGGTGAGTGAATAAGCGCGAGTATGACATGATTCCGGGAAACTAAACATTGAGTGGAGATCTTGGAATATCGGGGGCTTCGCATACGTTATTTGCTCGAGAAGCTCCGTCAAAATACGATCGCCATATTTGTTGGTGCGATGTAATGTTGACTTCATGGACTTCATCGGAAGATCATCATATAGCTTCGGTATTGTCCGTTGTGGGTTGGCTGACCAAGAGATGCAAATCGCTTGTCCTTTGACCGACTTTGTTGTTTGAAGTGCAAGTCATATTGGAACAAGGGCAAGGCCCATTTAAGCGCCAACTCATTGAGGCTCGGTCATAAATATTGGACCGGTTCGTTAGAGATAACATAAATCGTCATCCGGCTAAATAGTCACGCATTTTACGAATCGCGAACACTAATGCAAGGCAGCTTCACCGACCATCGGTTATCGAGACTTCGGCCCGACTAATGTTAAATCGGGTAATACCTTTTGTTAGTGACCGCCGTCGTCGTCTGTCGCAGTAAAGCTTAACGAGTGATCCGTTGCCTTGATGTAAATCGAAATGGTTTCCGACAGCGGTGCAGCAAAACGGGAGGTTTAGCGAGATCGATTTGATCTCTTCAAATGCCTACGGCGTCGTCCCAAATAAATGACCGCCCTTTTATTCAACTTTGAGAATGGTTGGCACTTCGGATAGGTTCGATATGAACCGGTCGGATGTCATAACCGCCCTTATAACCCGAGTTCTCTGGATTTCTTGGAGGTTGCAAATCTTGAATCGCTTTCACTTTATCGGGATCGACATGGATTCCTTTGTTGGTGGCAGTGAAGCCGAGGAACTTGCCAGCTGGACATCCAAGGAAGGATTTGGCGGGGTTCATCTTTAGTTGATGAGTTAGCATGAGCTCGAATACCGTTTAAGATCTTTGATGTGATCTTCTTTGTCACGGCTTTTCACGACCAAGTAAATCGGCGTAGCATTGACGTTTTCGGAGATGATCTGGAAAATCTTAGTCATTGCTTTCGTTGATATGTGGCCCGGCATTTTGAGTGAGCGGCATGGCCGTGTAGCAATATATATCGATGGAAGTTGACGGCTGTGTGCTTGGCGTCATCGGGGTGCATCTTGATCGATTGTAACCGAAAAACCATCCATGAATGACATTCTTCGAACCCTGCGTATTGTCAACTATGACGCCGGTGATTGGGAGAGGAAAGTCATCTTTAGGCGGCATTGGTCTCTGTAATCAACACTGTCGATTGACCCATTCTTCTTCATGGCTGGGATGATATTTGCCCCCAATCGGGATGTTGAATTTCCTTGATGAAACCCGATTCTATCGGTTTTTCACCTCTTCGACGATTCTTTGTCAAGAGCAGTGGGCGAAACCTTCTTTGCGGTTGTTTGTGAGTTTGACATCCACTTTGATGTTGGCGATGTGTCGCCACATTAGAGGTGAGTCACGGCATTTCCTCGTAGCTCGAGGTGAACACATCGATATACTCTCGATTAGAGGCGATCAACTCTTCCTTCTCTTAGGGAAGACTATTGATGTTTATGAGCTTAGGATGCTCTTAGGTCCCCATATTAACTGGACTACCTGCGTCCTTAGTGGGGGTTCTCTTTGCTCGAATCTATCCCAAGCGCTCTTTGAATTGATGGATCCATGGGTCTTCCCATGTTGGCATATCTTCATCATCCTCAATAGTGGTGGGGTCATTTGTAGTCATATTTGACATCAAAGCCTTGAAAGCTTCTCGAGTGGTGTAGAATCCCAACGAAGAATCGGGCGAATGTCGTCTTCCTCCTCGGGTGGATTATTGTCAATCAACCATGAGCATTCATCTTCGAGGAGGATTAGTATCCCAACCCTCTTCTAAATGCATAGTAGTTATCAGACTTTCCCCTTGGGACATATGCAGCTTTGGGAGGGATTCGAGGACCTCGTCCGAAACATAGACCTTCCCTCGTGTCAAGTCATACCCCTTCTTCATGATACCCGGTGTTTCGGACTATATCTGAATGTGTGGAGGATAGGCCCATTGTCATCTTCATCTTCTTCAAGAAATGATTAGCGTTAGGCGTATTTCTTTTAAGTAAACCAAGTCTTTTCACTACTTGATCTTAGGTGGGATGGGTGTTGTCCCAAAGGAGTCGAGCTGCTTTTGTATAAAGCAAGATGGCCGAGTTGGTAAGTGCAACTTCACGGATTGTTGTATAAACCTGTCATCACATCATTCAAAGACAAAGGTACTCTAAATGTCATTTATTGATTCATCGACAATTTGCCAATTACAATGTTCATCGACAATTCTTCATCGTCAAGATTGATTACAAGGGTACAATGTCATTTAAAACAAAACCATCACTATAATCAAGCTCGGCCGGTGTCGGCTTCTTCACATTTGTCCGTGCCTTGGGCGATGATTGATGTCGGACTCATTCAGTAGAGGAGAGAATCGGTGAAATAATTCTTCATCCCCTTAAGCGGTGTTTGTCATGACCACCGTCTTGACTTCATTGTTTGTGTCTACATATTTGAGACGCGATGAAGAGTAGATGGAACTATAACGTTCTTGTGGATCTAAATTCGACCCAACAATAAGTTATAGAAAGTCTGCGTCAATCATAGCGGTGACCTCGGACTTTAAGTCCCCGGCACTATCGATTTTACCCGGTAGAGCCAGCGGTGTTGTTAAATCCGTAGATCACCGTGCTGTTGATGCCGACTTTGGGCGAGGATTTTAAGGTGATACATGGCGGGGGCATGATGCTCCCAGCGGAACCGGATCGACTTGGATCGGTTAACTTCACTAGAGCCAATACCGGTGAAGTATAGCGGCTATCGTGCTTGGAATTCCTTATGCGCATATCCTCCTTTGTAAAAGTGATGCGGAAGTGCTTAGCCGCAAGGTTGCATTGTTGGGCACTCTTACGGAGCGACTTAATGCGGGTGAGGAAGACTTGAATGGCGGGGGGCTTCTTGAAGAGCTTCTCTTGTCTCTTTTGACAGCATGACAACTTCGTAAAGTGATCCTAGCGGGGATATTGGCCAGTGTGCCATCGCGTCAAAGCGATGCGGAGAGCTTGAAGTTCCGGTTTATCTCTTCCATCGGGCGATTGAGCGAGGCCCCGCCGGTGAACTTCTGTGGCGCTTCTCTTTTGCCATAGTCTCTTTGGCACTGCACATTGTTGCCTTTAGCGAGTGAGGGAGTGTTCGGTACCCGGCTTCGGCGGCGTTTTGGCATTTGGATCGGGAACCCGGGATACTTGTATCGTACTTCGTGTCGCTCACGGTGGCGTGGGCTTGAGTTCCCCGCCGGACGGTGGAATGTAGCCACACTCGTCATCTCCCTCAGGCTGCGGAGTAGCATGGCATACCTTTGCCTTCGGCTTTGACTTTTGATGAAGAAGAAGCTACCCATTGATCATCATCAAAGCGGTGGGTGGACCCGGGACTTAGCCATTTGGGGCGTTATCGTCTGAGTCCTTTACGGCGTTGCTTGTGTGGGTCATCATTCACCGTCTTCATTGCGACTTTGACCCTGGTTTAGGTTCAAACCATGTCAATGGCTTGACCAACTTATGGACACGCATTTGCTCCGACCTTCTTTTCTTTGGGCGGCTTCATAGTGATGACCCTACGTCAATTAAGGCACGGATTTTATCCTTAAGGCGAAACGATTTAGTGGGGTGATGAAGCGCCTACGTGGTAGCCGGTATTTTGGATCGTTAGTCCTCATTGCTTCCTCTTGATTACGAATCGGAGGGCTTGATCTTATTATTTTCCACAAGATATTTGAAGAGGCAGGAACCTCGTCATCCCTAAAGAATAGGACTTGGGAATCTCGGCTCACGAGGGCCTTACATTTTACGTGGCCCGGTTGCCTTGTGATTGATACTGTTGCGGCGTTGTTCTTCTTTGGGGTTGGAGTTGGAGCGTTTGGTTCGCGACCGTCTGGCTGCTCTTTCCCTTTGCCGATGGGACAAAGTTACGTTTGAGGGGCTTTTCATTTGTTTGGCCTCTTCGCCTCTTTCCTCTTGAGGCGTTGACTTGTTCACCCACTTTCAAGTCTTTCCGGTATTGGGCGGTGCGTTCCCATTGCCTCGAGCGCGTCTAGCGACAAGTTGTTGTGGCGGTCTTGAGGATGAACTCCTGTTATCGGATCCGTGGTTCATTGCCTTGTTAGAATAAGCTTGATGAAGGTATCCACGGTTTCTCCAGTCATACGCTTTTCGGTGAGTAATGTTAGATGGATATTTGGTATCATCATTGAAGAAATTAGAAACAGGGACTCCATATCATCGGTTGTTGATGCTCCCGTTTAGACGGCGGTACCAATCGAAGGCTGACTCCACGAAGGGTGCTAGCGAATGACGAACCATCGGGGGCTCATTGCGGGAAATAACTCAGAGTGCGTAAATCAAGAATGCTGGCGTCGGGGAACCCTTCCGTCAAGCGGTGTGAAGTTTATTAAGTTAAACTTGGGCCAGTGCGGGATGATTCCCACTCCCTGGGTATGGGCAAGGAATACCGTCTTCTTCACCTCTTGGCGGAAATCAATGAGTTGATTTTGCTCTCGATGTCTTTGATCTTCTGCGCTCTCATGAGCAACCACATCATTATGCCCGGTGTTGCGTCGTTCGGGAGGTTATCATCCTCTTGTGCTTCCTCGATGCGAATCATTTGTCATCTTGATCGGCGTCGATCGTGGCTCGATTCACCTCGATGTTTTGTCAAGGCTTGGATCTGTGGTCATGCATTTCTCTCATCGTCTGCATGGCCATATCCATCTCTAACTTGAAGTTTTCGTTGCTTAGTCAATGCTTGCGTCTAGCATTTTAGCCACTTGATGCATCTTGATCATAAGTGCTTCTTGGGGCACCCTTAAGCTGATCCGGTATTATCGAGGTAGCGTGGGCCAACATCCGACACATCATCCTCGCGGTATCCCTCTCGAAGTTTGTCGTGGTGGACCGTCGGATAGTCGGTTGCAAGCGAGTTAGCGTTGCGATTTGATGGGGATAGCTTCATGATGATGATCCTTTGCTGGTCATATTATTAGTGACCCTGGCAATTCATCCTCTCGGGATGTAGTCCCTGCGAATCGCCTTGACCTAGGTCTCGGCGTGTTGGTGCTAAGTCTGGAAGATCGAAACTCTTTGCGGAGTTTCTTGATGGCAATTACTCAGAAACCTTGTCTTGATGAGCTTAGAGCACAAGCATGACCAGTATTAATTTGGGGAGCCTTGAGAGATTTCTTAGTACCCACATGCGGTAGTGCTGACTTCGTCGGTATGAGTATCGAACAGCTTGCCGTGTGTTAAGCCGCGATCCCTCGGGTATAGCGTCGTCGTCATCGGAAAGCGTCTCCTTCGAGAATGGACTTGTTCACGAAACTACGAAAGTGACTTCGCCTTGACTTTCCCTTATGTGGCGTGAAGTCTCGGTGGACTCGGACTTGACCTTTAGTCGGTTGGTGGGACTATAGGAATTTTCCTATCCTTCTTGGGCGGGTCGACCTCACGCATGAGGAGTGACCGTGATTCTTCGAAGGACAAGCGATCCTTGATAGTTGGTTTGGTGGTGGTGGCGGGAGTTGGCTTCACCACGGTTGGATCTAGCGCCTTTGACTTTGGCGCCGTCGGACTTGGGCTTTGGCTGAATTTGAAATGCACATACAGCCGGCTAAGTGGGGCGGGATCGAACAATTGGCGGTCTTAGGTTTTGAAGCCGTGCGGTGGGGTTGGAGCAGTTAGATTTGGGCCTCAAACACGGTGGTATGTTGGCGGCTTCTTTACCACCTCCTTCTTCAATTCACGAGCTTGTTGTACCAATGCTGCGTGCTTGTCTAAGAAGTGCGACACTTCGAATCGTTCTGAAGCGTGGGCGGTTCCGTTTGACACGGACCCACTCGTTGGTTGGCGGCTTGGATGGACCGTCGATCACGAGGTGGAGCCTGCGTAAGTCTAGATCTTAGATCCGCCGTGGCGGACCCCATCCATGGATTGCGGCCTTGCGTACTTTGGCAGCCATGCTTTAAATGCGCCTTTGGCGAGCTCGCTTGGAGAGTCGCGGTGGCGTCATTGGCGTTCATCTCGGCGCCGTTGTAGTGCGGACTTGAGACGCAGGGGATTTTCACTACTGCGGTAGCGGGGTTGGACTTCGCCATCACGGTGCTCTACATCGGAGGCCCATCGGGTTCTCCTGCGGCGGAGACCTTCTTGGAGCGGAGGCGGATGCGGAGGAGGGTGAGGATAGGTACTCCTCATACTTCTTAGTCGAACTAATTCGACCTCTTCCTCCACGGGATAGGAATCGCGATTCGCGACGACCTCCGATCGGGGCGGTGGCTCCCATGATTCGCTTGTTGGCGGGGAAAGTTGTCTCGATTGTCATTGATTTGAGCGATTACAAACTTTAGTCGCACGAAACAAATTCAAAGAAAATATTGCCTTTTATAAGGCTTACAATGAAAAATCGAAAATTACAACTTGTTAACCCTTTGGTGAACAAGCGGGATCGTTTATCAGTTCACGCTTGTGGGTTCTTTGCTGTCTTGGGGACTTGAATGCGTCAGTGGACCACCGCGTAATCGATCTTAGTGGAGATCCGGATCTTTGGATCTGCGGTCTGAGAGTTTATTTCACGAAGGAAATAGAGCGTCGGCGGGGATCAACTCACGAAGGAAGTGATGGGGGCGGAGGAATGAGATCTACTAGGAGAAATCACCGCTTCATACGAGACAAACGAAGCTTAGCCTGGAGAGATCTGCAAATCGACTGGGCCGGCATAGACTTCGGTGGATTCTCTACCTTCGTGTAGATCGAGCCGCGAACTCTTGAGATCTGAATCTCGTCTCTTTTCTTGATCAGCTTCGAATGCGTGCGAAGTCTTGATCTTGAGAACTTTCAAAATCGGATCTGCCGGGCTCTCAATCTCCAAAACTCGGCCAAAGTCCTTAAAATTCCCTAAAATCCCTCCCGTGAGGAAGACCCCCATTTATAGGATGGGGTAGATGCAAACCACACAAGTGGCTCGGCCACTTAGCCGAGCCACCTCGGTAAGTTGGCGAAGTGGCTGCGGCCATGATGGCGAGCCACCTCGATCACTGGCGGCCTCGGCCAAGTTGGCGAAGTGGCTCGGCCATGATGGCAACCACCTCGGCCACTTGGTAGAGTAACTTCGATAGCGTGGCCTTGGTTTGCCGTTTAGCTATTTTCTCAATCTTAGGGCTTAGGTCCGCTATTCGACTCTTGGTCTTCCCGGACTTAGATTAGTGCGTATTTGGTTAGGACTAACTCTTGGTTTGTTCGGTTCAGCGATTCACGAAATCCGATCGTCTGTTCAAGTCGGTTTTAAACCGTGCTTGTGACCGTGGGTTTGCCGTCGGGTTAGTGTCTCAACGATTCGGCGTCCGTATTATCCGATGGGTTGTCATTAGCCGACTTCCGTCCGCGAGTTGGTTTCGGGGATCTTGTAAGTATTTTTCAGCCCTCACGTATTTTGAAAAAAATATTTGAACATCTAACACCGCGTTTAGAATAGTACCAATATATTGCACATGGGTTGCACGTGAATGTATATATATATATATTTTTTGGTAAGTAAGTAAATAATCTTATTACCAATCTTCAGTAAAGTTTCAACAAGTTGTACACTCAAAATTTGAATCCTTACAAACCAAGGATCAAACACATCAAAACTCACTTACAGGCCCAGCGTTGATTCCTTACAACAAGGATCAATCTTACCAAAAAAAAAAACACAAAGACTACTAAGTATGACTCTACCAAACTGCACGAACTATTAAGTACTATAACATAGCTATACAGTTCAGTCATTCTCAATCAAGCAGACATGACACAGACTCAAGCAATATAGTTTTCTTGCTATTTCAGTGATGAGTAACAAACTCTAGAGATATTTTCATAGCTTTGCACCAAGCTCTGGTAGATGCATTGTCCTTCCTCTTTACCACCTTATTGCATAGAATTTTGACTTCATATAAGATGAGTTGGAGAACATCATCCACCAGCAGCTCCTTCCCTTGAAAAATCTTCAGATTCCTAGCCCTCCAGACATGGTAGATGCACGCAACAGCAGCAGCTCTCTTCAATCTTCTGATGCTTTCACTTCCTTTCCAAGCTAACATCCAAGGAATAATGTCAGCCACCCGCACGGAGGATTAAATTCCTGTATAAAAACCATAACCAACCCCCATATCTGCATACTGAAAATGTATTGGAAGAATAGATTGTCTTTGTTCTCAAGCATAACTCCACATAGAGTGCAAGAATTCTCTTCAAGAACCCCAATATGTTGAAGCCTAGATTTAGTAGGCAACCTATCAAGACAAGCCAACCAAGTAGTAAACATATATCTCAGAATAGACAATCTATTCCACACAATGTGAGCCCACTATTTCCTTTCATTTCTCCCGACAGAATGTGAAAAGTAGAGGATGACCTAAAATCTGGCTTAGGTCCAAGCCATTTCAAGCTCCCCTCATTAAGAGATACACACAGTAAAGCATCTTGCCTGAGCTTAAGAATTCTTTTGAACACCCAAGACAAATGAGGCTTTATATCAAGATCCCACACACATTTCTCTTTGAGATAAAAACCATGGATCCATCTCACCCAGAGATAGTCTTTCATGAGGATAAGGGACTAGAGATTTTTCATGACTAGACTTTTATTCAAAGAGAGAATATGTTGCAAACCAAGTCCACCACTAGATTTGGGCATACATACCTGAGACCATGCAACTTTAGCTTTTGTATGCTGACCATATGAACCAGTCCACAAGAAGCCTCTGCAAAGTTGTTCTACTTCATGTAGAACTCTTTTCGGCAGTAGGAAAATACTCCCCCAATATGCATGCATACTGTATATGACTGATTTGATTAGTTGAAGCTTGCCAGCATTAAGATAGAAACCTAGATGTCCAGTTCCTAATTTTAGAGAGAATTCTCTCTATAAGGATAGAACAATCAGCAAATATAGGACCTTTTGAGGAGAGGGGAATGCCCAGATATCTAATAGGTAAGTCTCCTTCGGAGAAGCCCAAGTGTTGAAGAATAGAGTGCTTAAGATTGCAATTAACAGCACCAAAGAAGACTTGACTCTTAGACAAGTTTGCACACAATCCAGAGACTTGAGAAAAATGTGAGAATTTCAGAGCCATGTGTTTTATGGAGCTCAATTCTCCTTTACAAAACAACATCATATCATCAGCAAAACAAAGGTGAGTTATCTTATTGTTCTTACACTTAGGATGAAAGTGAAACCCCTTCACCTCACCTAAATTAGATAAGCACCTACTAAAGTATTCCATCACCAATGCAAAGAGATGTGGGGAGATAGGATCTTCCTGTCTAAGCCCTTTTTTTTCCAGGAAATTGTTCAGATGGTTGACCATTAACTAGAATAGTGAATGAAGTAGTGCTCACACACTCCATCACCCGTCTAGTGAATTTATGAGGAAATCCCAGACCCTTCAAGACAACAGCAAGAAAAGACCAATTGACTGAGTCGTAAGCTTTCCTCAGATCAATTTTCAATGCACACCTAGGAGAAATATGTTTTCTCCCATACATATGGACAAGTTCTTGAGCCATTAAGACATTACGAACTATACTTCTACCCTTAATAAAGGCTCCTTGATTATCACTAACAATAGTGGGAATAACTCTCCTTAGCCTATTAGTTAATACATTTGAAATGCATTTATACAATGTATTACAACATGCAATAGGCCTATAATCAAAGGCAGTGTTAGGAAATTGAACTTTAGGAATAAGGGTGATAGAAGTAGAATTTAAAGCCTTGAGCATTCTGTCATACCTAAAAAAATCACCCACAAGAGTAAGCACATATTTGCTAATAATGTTCCAAGCATCTTTATAGAATTGAGAGGAGAACCCATCAGGACTAGGGCTTTTCTTAGCATTAATCTAAAATAAAGCAACTTTAATCTCATCCTCAGCCACAGGTCTACACAGATTAACACAATGCTCACCACTAACAAGGGGTCCTCTATCCAGAATAGACAAATTAGGAGACTGACATGTTGCTTCCACACCTAGGATGTCTTTATAGAATTTAACAAGTTCCCCCTGAATGTCTTCTTGCTTGGTGCGATGAACACCCTGAGAATTCATAATAGAGAGGATGGAATTCCTCATTCTTCTTTGTTTCACTTGAGCATCAAAGAATGCAGAATTTCTATCACCTGACTTGATCTAATCAACTCTAGCCTTTTGTTGCAAGAACATAGGTTCATGTTTGAGAAGAGTAAGAAATCTCTTTAACTGCACACCTTTACAAGAGATCAAATTAGCATCAGATGGGTTATGAAGAACATTTATCTGAGCCTAAAGAAGATCCTCGATCCTCTCTAGCCTTCTTAACTCTACTAGAGATTCCACCAAAGAACAGAGAATTAAATTTCTTCAGGTGATAGTTGACAGATTTCAGTTTTTGGACCACCCTATACATTAGAGAACCCTGAACTTGCCTACACCGAGCATGATATACTTCACCCTTAAACTTGGGATGATCACTCTAAAAGTTGAAATACTTGAAAGATGGCCTTATATTAGTAAGAATGTGATAAGAAACCAAGGATGGACTATGATTAGAAATGCCAGGAGCTAGAAATTCAGTGTCAGTAGAAGGAAAATAGTCAAGCCAATCCTCATTGATTAAAACTCTATCAAGCTTAGAGAACACATTCTTATTTGACCATGTGTAAAAGCATCCTTTAAACTTCATTTCCAACAATTTAGTGTCACTCATCCACCATTGTAATTCAAGCAATTCAGTTCTAGTAACACTTCTGCCCTGTATCCTCTCTTCTGCTAGCGTATTGGCTTCTTACATGTCCCTCGCTTGATTTATTCTGTCCACATGATTGAGCAGGATTTCTCCTAGCTACTAGGATGAAGATAAACTCGATGAGGGAAAGGTTGGTTCATCCGTGAGAGAGGAAACGGAAGTGTCAAAGGCTCGACCTTGAAAAAGGTGCCCAACCTACGGGAACTGTTCATGATATTTTAAGGAAAACAGAATTATTTATAAAAAAAACTTTGTAAAGAAAAAAAGGAGAAAAAGAACTAGTATATATCTATTTTGGGTAATTATTTACCCAAAATTTGCTCTTTTCTCGGTCTATTCATACCTTTTTTTTTCTTGTTGTGGGAATCCACCAACAAACAAAGGACAATCCTAACTTCAAAAATACAATTAAAATCTCCTAAAACCACCCAAGGACCATTCATAGTAGAACCAATGGATCTGAGTTCATTCCAAAGAGGATTTCTGAGATTAGCTTGGTTGTATCCATATATAAAAGTAGCAAAGAAACTGTTAGAATTACTCTTATCAATAACCTGACAGTGTATTAGCTGAGTAGAAATTTTCAAGCTCTTAACATCAAGAACTGTAGGATCCCAGAGCACCATAATTCTCCCATGAACATTCAATTCAAAGTTATGAGAAAAAAACAAGTTTGGAGCACACTTGCTAGCAACTACAGAAGCATGAGCTAATTGCACTTTAGTTTCTATGAGACCAAAAAGTGAAAACTTATGTACATTAAGCAAATTCTTAACCACTTTTGATTTATTAGGGTGGTTAAGACCCCTAATATTCCATCTACCAAAAGGTTTCATCCAGGTAGTGAAGAACTACCTTTACCTCTAACACTCTTATGGCCTCTAACATTTGAAATTGATGCATGAATAGGGCCTTTCTTTTTGTTACCATCAACCTTGTGTGATAGATCTACAAATAAATCAATGCCATCATCATTATGCATAGTGAGGAGAGTAAACTCATTATTAGTGCAAACCACAGGAGCCACAGGAGAATTAGTTAAAATCTGACCATGAGAACATACTCCCATACTAGATTGAGCACTTCTACCTCTAACCTGCTGCCATTCTGAAATATCATCTTGACAAGTACTTTCAGGTGGACTTTTATCTATAGTGTTAGGTAAAGGATCAGCATCAATCACCACACGTAAGACCTTAGGCACCCAGACTTGTTTGGTGTTCTTCTTTTTGCAATTCTCAAATTTATGTCCAAAAACTTTACAGTGAGAACACCTAGGTGGAATCCATTCATACTCTACTTGTTGTACAAATTCTTTCCCTCCCAGACCTTTAATTTGGAGAGATTTTGGTAAATCAAAGTCTGCCTGAATCTCAATATACACTCGAGCAAACGAGATTATATGCTTTTTAGCAATGATACTATCAGTACAAATTGGTCTCCCAATCACACTAGCTAGCTTACTAATTTCATGATGCGACCTACCTTTTGCGTGCAGGGCTTGGCGCGCGATAAACAGTTGATGGGATCACTTGCTAGGCCATACATCAATGTCAATGAATGCGGCTCGCGTCTGAACTTCACCCGCACCTCTGACGTTGTCTTCATCAAGCTCGTCTGTCGGAGTGCTAGAACTCTTCACCGACTCTTTGTTTACAAGCTTGGGATAGTGGGTTCTCATTCACCGTATCATCGTGTGATTTCTTGACCATTTTAGTATTTTTCACTTAATTTTGATTAATATTTTAGGATTTTGAGATATGGGTTGTATATATTTTTGTGAGTTTGTAAATCAATTTTCTTGATAGTTTGATTTTAATTCCCTAAATTATTTTTGGGCATTGATAGACATGAATGTAGGTTTATTGGGTCCTCTATTTAACATTCCTCTAATTTCTAAAATTTTTAAAAAAAAGTAGAGTAAATCCATGAAAGAAAAATCTTAAATAGAGGACCCGAGAAACCTACATTCATGTATAGTATCTGTGAAGGTGGGGGCCACCCATGTTGCTCTGAGGAACCTCGGGTTCTGGCTTAGCTGCATCTAGAACCAGAAGTTCTGTAGCAACCCTATAAAACAAAAAAGTTTTAGTCCCACATCGGCTAGGTTGAAGGAAAATTCTTAATTAATTCCCTTCAAATAGGGAGTTAAACCTAGGATTTGTGGTGTGGAGAAAAGTAAAGAAAAAGGGAGAAAAAGCTAGGGTTTTTGGTGACTAGAAAGAGAAAAGGAGAAAGCTTGGAGAGATTCTACAAGAGAGGTCAATTTCTCTTGGGTAAAATCAAGTTTTTTTCTTTGGGGCGAGCTTGTGGATTGTACAAGTCGTCGGTGTTCTTTATAGTCAAATCTCCCTCACCCCTCAGGTGGGCGTAGGTAATTTTCTTAGAACCACGTAAATCTCGTGTCTTTCTTGTTTTCTTTGTGTATTAGCTATTGTTTGTAGGTTCCCTCGATTAGGTCCTAGTCTTGTTGAGAGGAAGAGTAGATATCTCACTTTGTTGGGATATTTTACTTTCTATTCTTGTTTCCTTCGTTGAAGCGAGAATATACAAAACTTCTCGGGTGATAAAGCCTTGTGATGCGGTGTGACCCGCATCCCAATAATTGGTATCAGTTATTCAGTTGGAAGTGGTGTAGCTTCGGTTTGAGGTGGTGCTCGGTAATTTCGAGGGAAGCGGATTTATACAAGCGAGAATGGCGTCTACCGATAGAATTGGTCAAAGTGGGAAAATTTGAGATTGAAAAGTTCAATGGGAAGAATGATTTTTCCTATTAGAGGATGCAGATGAAAACTCACCGATTTCGCAAAAATTGCACAAGGCTTTGGTGAAAAAGAGAAGAAGCACAAGGATATGTCGATGAGAATGGGAGGAAATTTGGATCTGGAAGCCGCGTCGATTATCCTATGCCTTGAAAGGGATGTAGCTTTCTTGGTAGATGGAGAGGAAGCTTTGCGGCGTGTGGTCAGTTAGAAAGTACCTTCATGTGAAGAGTCTAACGAACCGGATCTATTTAAAATCCAAATTGTATACTTGCAAGATGGAGGAGGGCTCATCAATCAGGGAATACATCAACAAGTTTGATAGGATCATATCGGACTTGAAAGATATAGATGTGAAAGTTGTAGATGAGAATCGGTAGCTTCTACTATACGTCTCTGCCAGAAATCTTATGAGAACACAGTGCAAACACGATGCTTGTAGGAGACAATTTGAAGATGGATGAGACTAGAATGGCGCTTCTAGCGGATGACCTTGAAAAGATTGCAACCGGTGACATGACTACCGGTGGTAACAAAGAATAAGCCTGAGGATTGTTTGCTAGAGGAAGGAGCAATGAGCGAGGAAAAGGCAAGGAGGAAAGTCTAGATCATCGAGACCTCTTAAGGAAAATCGTGTTTCAAATGCGGTGAAGTTGGGCATTTCAAGGTCGGTATCTAAATAAGAGAGTAGGTGAAAGAAGAAGAACAACAACAAGACCGAGAGAAGAGAGGGCAAGGAAGAGGCGACTACGTTTGGAGGAAGGGGCGATAAGGAGTGATATGTCGTCACGGTGGCGAGGATATCTCCGGAAAGTGGATACTTGATTACGGTTGCTCTTACCACATGTGTCCAAATAGGAAGTGATTTACTACCTACGAGGCATTGATGGTGGAACCGTATTGATGGGGAACAACCATGCTTGTAAAGCGGTGGGGCTAGGTAATATCAAAATCAAGATGCATGATGGAGTGGTTCGAACCTTGGCGGATGTAAGGCATGTTCCGACTTGCGGAAGAATCTTGTCTCGGTTGGTGCATTGGACTCCGTGGTTGCAAAATTATTACGGAGAGCGGAGTGAAGAAGGTTGTTGGGGTTCCCTTGTAGTGATGAAGGCGTTCGTCCGCGGTAATTTATATACTCTCGGTATGGCGGTGGCGGAGATCACGGCTGTTGGCCGAAGGAAGTGGTGGAGACCCATGTGAGCACCACGGTTATGGCATAGGCGGCTTGGGCATATGTCGAGAGAAGGTCTAGTTCTACTTGGTAAAGAGGTCTGCTGAAGAATCTGAAGGAACCTAGCATGGATTTTGTGAGGATTGTGTGTATGGAAAGTCACACAAGGTTAGATTCGAGAAGCAAGTCTAAGAGCGAGGGATACTAGATTATGTGCACACGGATATTTGGGGTCGGCTCGAGACCACTTCTAAGGGTGGTTCGAGATATTATGTCGTTCATAGATGACTATTAGCGGTATGTTTGGATTTATTTTACGAAACATAAGAATGAGGTGTTGAGACATTCAAGAAGTGGAGAGCAATGGTTGAGAACGGGGCGGGAAAGAAATTGAAGACGAGATCGATAGCGGTGCAGTATCTGAGATGGTGCTTTCAAGGAGTTACGTGATCGGGGAGGGTGTTCGACGGGCGATCGAGTCAATACCACAGCAGAATGGGGTCGTGAGAGGCTGAACCGAACATTGCGGGAGAAAGCAATGAGTATCGATCATCTGTTGGATTGGACGAATGGTGGGCGAAGTGGTGGCTCTGACTTGTTACATCGTGAACCGTTCACCACATTCGATATTGAATGGTGATACACTATAGGGTGTGGTCGGAATCACAGATTATAATAGGCTCGGAATTTTGGATGTCTTGCCTACTATCCGTCAGCGAGGGAAAGCTTGGCGAGGCCAAGAAGGCAATATTCTTGGGATATCACGAAAGGCGTAAAGGCTATCTCCTTTGGTGTACGGAAGATTGAAGTTCGTGATCGCGGGGATGTTACCTTTGATGAGAAATCCATGATTGCTAGGGTGCCCAAGGATGATGGTGTTAGGGTGATGAGACTTCTAAGTCTCGTGTTATTGAAATAGAACCTAAAGATCAACGGGTTCTAGTGGTGTTCAAGTGGGAAGTCGGGTAGATGATGAGCTTGGCGGGAGGAGGTTTAGCGAGGAGAATACAGGCACTACAACAACAGCAGCTCGAGGATAGTTTGGCTTCCACTAGGCCAAGGCGAGCATACAAGCAGTTACAGAAGCTGGGGGCTGATCAACCCCTGAAGCACTATGGGCAGGTTAATTTGGTTAAATACGCACTCGGTGGAGGAGGACGAGCGGTCTCCTTGAAGGAAGCTATTCGGGACAAGGATAGTGAGAGTTGGTTGGCTGCGATGGAGGAAGAGATGGAATCTCTTCGGAAGAATCAAACATGGGAGGTGGTCCCATTGCCCGTAGGAAGAAAAGCTATTGGTTGTAAGTGGGTGTATAAAAGAAAGGAAGATCTTTGAGCTTCGGTGGTACAAGGTACAAGGCGAGGCTAGTGGCTAAGGGTTTTGCACAAAGAGAGGGTGTGGATTACAATGAGATATTTTCTCAGGTGGTGAAACACACTTCTATTGGTGCTATTGAGTATTGTTGCTCACGGTGATCTTGGTGGAACAACTCGTGTTAAAACGGCCTTCTTGTACGGAGACTTGGATGAAGAGATCTACATGCATCAACCTGAGGGCTACAAGGTTGAGGACAAGGAGGATCATGTGCGTCGTTTGAAGAAGTCACTGTATGGATTGAAGCAATCTCCCCGACAGTGGTACAAGCGATTTGACTCCTTCATGCTGAAGCATGGGTTTTCCCGAAGCGACTATGATTGTTGCGTTTACATCTAGAAGCTTCGTGGAGGTAATTATATCTATCTCCTTTTGTATGTGGATGACATGCTTATTGGTTCTAAGAGCAGGGTGGAGATAGATAGGCTGAAATCTCAACTTGGTGAAGAGTTTGAGATGAAGGACATGGGCGCTGCTAGGAAAATACTGGGTATGAAAATTAGAAGAGAGCGGGAGAACCGACGATTGTTCTTAAGTCAGAAGGGCTACATAGAGCGGGTGATCGCGAGGTTCGGGATGCAAAGTGCTAAGTCGGTGGTGACTTCATTGGCTCCACACTTTAGGCTTCACGGTAAACAATCTCCTACTGCCGAGAAGAAGCGCACATGGAGCGTGTTCCCTATGCTAGTGCGGTTGGCGGCAATATGCGCAATGGTGTGTACGCCCGGGATATTTCCGCAGTGGTCGGTGTGGTCGATGGATTCATGGCGAATCCGGGAAAAACGCTTGGGAAGCGGTGAAGTGGGTCTGAGTACTTAAAGGGTACCGTTGATCACGAATACGTGTTTTGGTGGAGAAACATATCAGTTGATGGGTTTGTGGACTCGATTATCGCGGCGATCTAGATAGACGGCGATCTACTCTGGTTATGTATTCGGGATACATGGGGCTCCGGTTAGTTGGCGTCGATGTTGCGAGCTCTGATAGCACTTTCTACTCTGAGGCGAGTACATGGCCATGACAGAGGAGTGAAGGAAGCATTGTGGTTGTGGGGTCTTCTAGATGATTTGGGGATTGAGCAAGAGAGCGTGAACTTGTGGTGCGACAATCGAGTGCAATTCACTTGGCGAAGAATCAAGTTCATCATGCTCATTACCAAGCATATCGATGTCGGTATCATTTTGTGCGGGATGTCATAGAGGAAGGCGATATTTCTCTCATGAAGGTACACGAATGAGAATCCATGAACATGTTAACCAAGGTGGTCACAGGTAGCAAGTTTAAGCATTGCTTGGATTTGCTTCATATCAACCGTGTTGATCTTGAGGGCATGGCCCTTGGTGGTGGTGGGAGTGAGTGGAGACTTAATTATATGGAGAACAATTCTGAGAACTACGGTTAGCTTGATCCGGTGAGAAGTGCGTGGCGACCCGCGATGTGGCTTGTTTGGATTAGCTTTGGTTTGGTGATGGAGATCTCTCTAGTGATGTTCGCGGTGTTCTTCTATTGTTCGTCAAAATTTGAGGTTTATCAAATGATGTACGAGGTGGAGAATTGTGAACGTGGGGGCCACCCACGTTGCTACAGGAACCTCGGGTTCCTATAACAAGCCGCTACAGGAACCCGAAGTTCCTGTTGCAACCCTATAAAAACAAAAAAAAACTAAAAAAAGTTTTAGTCCCACATCGGCTAGGTTGAAGGAAAATTCTTAATTAATTCCCTTTAAATAGGGAGTTAAACCTAGGATTTGTGGTGTGGAGAAAAGTGAAGAAAAAGGGAGAAAAAGCTAGGGTTTTTTGGCGACGGCTAGAGAGAGAAAAGGAGAAAGCTTGGAGAGATTCTACAAGAGAGAGGTCAATTTCTCTTGGGTAAAATCAAAGTTTTTTTCTTTGGGACGAGCTTGTGGATTGTACAAGTCGTTGGTGTTCTTTATAGTCAAATCTCCCTCACCCTCCCGTGGGCGTAGGCAATTTTAGAACCACGTAAATCTCGTGTCTTCTTGTTTTCTTTGTGTATTAGCTATTGTTTGTAGGTTCCCTCGATTGATCATAGTCTTGTTGAGAGGAAGAGTAGATATCTCACTTTGTTGGGATACTTTACTTTCTATTCTTGTTTCCTTCATTGAAGCGAGAATATACAAAACTTCTCGGGTGATATCGCTTCCGTGGCTGGTGACCCGCATCCCAATAGTATCAAAACCAAAAAAAATAAATTAAATGAATAAAATTCAAAATATCAAAAAATCCATTTCCAAACTCATAGAAATATATAGAACTTATTTCTCAAAAATTGAAAATATTAACCAAATTTAACAGAAAAATACAAAAATTGTTAAGAAATAATACAATGATGCAACTATTGAGAACCTACTATCCCCAAGCTTGTAAGTGCAGAGGTGGGCGAAGATTTCCAACACTTCGGTTGATGACCTTGACGGAGGCGTAGGTGGAGTTCATGTGCCGGCCATATTCCTCCACGTCAAAATGGGGCTATCAATAGAGCCCATCAACCACTTCTCACCAACCCGTACACATGAACGGCAACGTTCGCATCATGAAATCAGTCAGCGCAACTCACATAAATACCAAAGTGAGAACACCGGAATCAGCTCCTCCCACCACCATCATTGCTTTTCTTCTTGTTTGCGGATGACACCCACAACTGAACACAGATAGTGACCACCTACCGGCGTTCAATTGGAAAGTGTGGCTTACAGGAGCATCATCAAAACCCTCAATTAGATCTCCTCCTTTCTTATAGACCAATTGATCACCAGCGATGTCAGAAAAAACTTGTTTGAACAAAAGCGAAAGCTATAAACCGTAGAAAAATAAAACAAGAGACAAGACAAGACACGAGATTTACGACATACAAGAGGAGAGATTTGAGTCTACTTTTATTCTGGAAATTACCAAGATACAATCTTCTTTAATCCCTAGATTCCACAAGAAACCTCTCTTCAATCTCACCAAAAGATCTCTCAAAATCACATATTTCTCTCCTTTGTTCTCTCTGCCTCTCTTTTATAATATGCAACTCTCCTTAGTTTTCCTATGGCTTGATTTACAAAGAAACTCTCAAGAGGTATTTAAAGAGCTTTCCCCTCTCTTGAATTCATGTAGGACTCCTTCTTTGTTTAGGATTATCAATTCTAATTCTCTTTTAATTCCAATTATATTTAATTCTTTCCAACTAAATTCAATTCCCATTCTAAGTCTAACTAGAATTTTCTAAAACGCACCGCTATTTCTCCACAATCTCTATATTAGACTTGTATGAAGCCACCTTCGAAAAAATTGATCCTTTCTTGTAACCTACTACTGCAATATTGTAAAACAGGAGAACGAATACCTTTGACAAATCATCTTAAGACCCCTCTACCAAAGGGTACCCGAGCGATCGTTGCTAATGCATTGATGCCAAGCCTTCTAATAGCTAGACATCAACGTCCATTGCTACACGCTCTATGATTGGCAGTTGACTTCTTACAAACTTCTCCTTAACTCCTGCACCTGGAGTCAAACTTTCATTTCGGTCTTCCCTAGGAACCCAAGTTCATCGCCAGCTTCCCTTCCTTGTAGTCATACACACTCTTGAAGATGAAGCCTTACCTTGAACACCACTTCATTCAAACACCCGATACAAGTCATCTCCATACTTCTTCCTAACTAGAACAAGATTTCTACCATAGTGTACTTTGATGACTCCTTCATGCACCTAGGTTCGAGAGTCCATAGAGTAAAGCACCCTAATGGAAATCAGATTCTTGCTCCCCTTCGAGATTAACTGAACATTCTCTAAGGTGAACATGCTCTCCCTTATTCCTTCTACCGTGACCGCTCCTACACCCGCGATGTCACACCTCGTGCCATCTACCATGTAGACAATCTCCTTGACTCCTTGAACTAGGGAGTCAAATAGGCTTGTTTGGGCACATATATGAGCTGATGTTCCAGAATCTAATATCCAGCCGTCGTAAGAAGTATTGTTCTCGAAAACCATCAACACCATCACTTGTTGACTTTAATCCTCCGAAACTGCCAACATGTCCACCTATTGATTTTCCATAATACTCACTTTATATGAAATTCAGGCCACTCGATCCCCCACCCTTGCCCATTCAACCACTCTAGCCATTTGAAGCCGTCTTTCTTTATGTGACCCTTCCCTTGATAAAAAAAAAGCACCGTTTAGAAAGCAAACTTATCCCTTTTGAAGATCTACTCCCTCGGACATCTGCTACCAACCCGGTGCTAGAACGGACTCCACACCAACACCATGTCGCTACTGAATGTCGTCCATGAGGAGCTCAATTTGGTGAAAGTGCAAACAAACACAAAATTTTTGAAAGAAAGAAGCTTCTTTCAAGTCCATATTCTTTTTGAAACAAAACAAACAAGTTTAGTGCATGAAAACCGACAAAGTTTGTAATACGGGTGTATGAATGAAAGTGTAAGGGAATGAGATAATATTGAGGGTTTTTTTTGCATACATACCAGCTGGGTAAGTCATTCCTTCTTGGACTTAAGCTCGGCCATCTTGTGAAGGACATCAGAAGGAGTGGCGAATATCGGAGTGGAGGCAGTCCTCAAATAAAAGTATGTACTAGACATTGAATTTATTTCATTTGGCCTTCGCCTACACATAAACTTAAGAATTAGATTTCGATCCGAAACTAAGTATATACTAGACATTGAATATATTGTTAATTATATACATGCTTGCTCTAGAATAATAAAACTTGCATAGGTTGTCCCACCATGTTTCATCAATCCCTTCAAAAACCTTTTCCTTGAAGAGATCACGTCTCTTCTCTACCGAGGTCTTCAACCGTAGTTCATAACACTCCGTCTTCACCTGATTTTGATTGCCGTGGACCCACTCCTGCATCTTTGTCTTTATGTCTCGGTAGATAACAGGATGGTTGAGAGGACAATAAGGATGATCTGGCAAAAACTCATAATCTTTCTGCATATTCAACAAAATTAATGTATTAGAGTAGATAGGTACCAAATGATACTAAATTATCTTGATATTACAAATTAAAAATGTATCAAAACCTGAGCTTGGAGGAAAAAGCTTTCAAATGAGCACTCATGATGTGCACTCCAGTTCGTATGAAGTGGAAAGTCCGTGAATTGATGGCTTATCTGCCCTACATACTGCTCAAATCGCTCAGCATTGGGGCCAATGCAGTGAAACTCCTCATCAAAATGCAAATGGAATGTCGGGTCATCCTTCTCAGGATTGGGCCTCAGTCGTTTGGCTTTATACGTCCTCTGAGTCTTCTTGCATGTCCGTGGTAGCCCTGCATCTAAAAAATATAAAACAAGAAAGGATATTAAAAAATAAAAAGGATATTAACAATGATAAAATCAAATGATATAGATACCTTCCGTTCTTGTAGCACGCATCTCTGCACGTTTAGCAGCACGATTAGGACGATAGTTTCTCTAATATAGAGGATGAGCTGCTGATGCACACGTAGAGGCAACCTCTCCAGCTATACAAAAACAAATTATAATTGTAAAAGTATTGTCAGAGTAAAATAATACAAAATGAATTTGATATTAATACGTTAAATAGTACTAACCCATCGATTGTCCTAATGGTACGGAGCATGTCTGCAAATCCTACGCCCTCACTTGTATCTGTTAGCACTTATATACCCTAAAGTTTTTAAAAGCTTGCACTTATATTTCCTCACTTGTTTTAGCAGATCTTATATATACCGAAAAATTGTTAAACTTGTACTTAAATACGCTCACTTTTGCAAACTTTAGGGTGTGTAAAGTGCAAGCTTTAAAAACTTTAGGGTGTTTAATTAAGTTCACAATTTAATAACTTGAGGGTATATATATGCTGCCAAAAAAAAAACAAGTGAGAATATGTAAGTGAAATTTAAAATTTTTTTGGATATACTAGTCCTGCCGAAATCAAGTGAGAGTATATAAGTGCAATGATATAAGCCTAAAAACATGCATGTAGGGCACTTGTGATAACTAACATAAGATACATGCATTTCATATAGGCACTCTTGTTTATATTTTGTAGTAGAGTATTGGAAATTTTTCTTGAGTATTTACACATCACAATATGTAAATTTACAAGTAAAATGATTCGGCGTCAAAATCATAAAAACCCTAAACCAATTTTCTATGCCCTCCCCAGTCTTTTCCTTAAAATGCAAAAACAAAATTAAAAACAAAACTTTTTTCATAAAAATCATTGCCAACAAAAAACCTCCATGTGCTAGTAACTCATATACATTATAGAAGAGACTCAGCCCTCTCCATTTCTCAAGACAATGGAGAGCCCTTTTTCTTCCTCCACTTCTTCTTCTAAGAGAATCAAGATCTTAGAGGAAAAAGAAAAGAAATGGCTGTGGTATGACGAGCTTAGTCCAGAGAGCTCGCTTTAATATTTGTTTGAGTAGTTTGGCTAATTTCATTATGTGAACTACCGTTTACGTGCAGGGCTTGGCGCACGATAAACAGTTGACGGGATCAACTGCTAGGCCATACATCAACATCAAGGAATGGGGCTGGCATCTGAACTTCACCCTCACCTCTGACGTTGTCTTCATCAAGCTCGTCTGCCGGAGTGCTGGAACTCTTCACCGGCTCTGTGTTTATAAGCTTGGGATAGTGGGTTCTCATTCACCGTATCATCGTGTGATTTATTAACCATTTTAGTATTTTTCACTTAATTTTGATTAGTATTTTAGGATTTTGAGATATGGGTTGTATATATTTTTGTGAGTTTGTTAATGGATTTTTGATATTTTGATTTTAATTTGCTAAATTATTTTTTGGGCTTTGATAGACATGAATGTAGGTTTATTGGGTCCTCTGTTTAACATTCCACTAATTTCTAAAATGTTTAGAATAAAAATAGAGTAAATCCATGAAAGAAAAAGTTTAAATAGAGGACCCAGAAACCTACATTCATGTATAGTATAAAAACCAAAAAAATAAATTAAATGAATAAAATTCAAAATACCAGAAAATCCATTTTCAAACTCATAGAAATATATAGAACCTATATCTCAAAAATTGAAAATGTTAACCAAAAGTAACTGAAAAATACAAAATTATCAAGAAATAATACAATGATGCGACCAATGAGAACCTACTATCCCCAAGCTTGTAAGTGTAGAGGTGGGCGAAGAGTTCAAACACTCCGGTAGATGACCTTGACGGTGGCGTAGGTGGAGTTCATGTGCCGGCCCCATTCCTCCACGTTGAAATGGTGCTATCAGTAGGGTCCATCAACCACTTCTCACCAACCTGTACACATGAACGGCAGCGTTCGCGTCATGAAATCAGTCAGGGCAACTCGCATAAATACCAAAGTGAGAACACCGGAATCAGCTCCTCCCACCACCACCATTGCTTTTCTTCTTATTGGCGCATGACACCCACAACTCAACACAGATCGTGACCACCTACCGCCGTTCAATTGGGAAGCGTTGCTTACAGGAGCATCATCAAAATCCTCAATTAGATCTGCTCCTTTCTTATAGACCAATTGATCACCAGCGATGTCGGAAAAAACTTGTTTGACCAAAAGCGAAAGCTATAAACCATAGAAAAATAAAACAAGAGACAAGACAAGACATGAGATTTATGACATCCACGAGGAGAGATTTGAGTCTTCTTTTATTCTGGAAATTACCAAGATACAATCATCTTTCATCCCTAGATTCCAGAAGAAACCTCTCGTCAATCTCACCAAAAGATCTCTCAAAATCACATATTTCTCTCCTTAGTTCTCTCTGCCTCTCTTTCATAATATGAAACTCTCCTTAGCTTTCCTATGGCTTGATTTACAAAGAAACTCTCAAGAGGTATTTAAAGAGCTTTCCCCTCTCTTGAATTCATGTAGGACTTCTTCTTTGTTTTGGATTATCAATTCTAATTCTCTTTTAATTCCAATTATATTTAATTCTTTCCAACTAAATTCAATACACGATTAAAGCCTAACTAGAATTTTCTAAAATGCACAGCTATTTCCCGACAATCTCTATATTTGACTTGTATGAAGCCACCTTCAAAAATATCGATCCTTTCTTATAACCTACTACTGCAATATTATAAAACAGGAGAACGAATACCTTTGACAAATCATCTTAAGACCCCTCCACCAAAGGGTACCTGAGCGATCGTTGCTCATGCATTGATGCCAAGCCTTCTAATAGCTAGACATCAACATTCATTGCTACACGCTTTAAGATTAGCAGTTAACTTCTTGCAGACTTCTCCTTAACTCCTGCACCTGGAGTCAAACTTCCATTTCGGCCTTCTAGGAACCCAAGTTCATCGCCAGCTTCCCTTCCTTGTAGTCATACACACTCTTGAAGACGAAGCCTTACCTTGAACACCAGTTCATTCAAACACCCGATACAAGTCATCTCAATACTTCTTCCTAACTAGAACAAGATTTCTACCACAGTGTACTGTGAGGACCCCTTCATGCACCTAGGTTTGAGAGCCCATTGAGTCAAGCACCCAAATGGATATCAGATTCTAGCTCCCCTTTGAGATTAACTAAACTTTCTCTAAGGCGAACATTCTCTCCCTTCTTGCTTCCACCGTGACCGCTCCTACACCCGCGATGTCACACCTCGTGCCATCTACCATGTAGACAGTCTCCTTGACTCATTGAACTAGGGAGTCAAATAGGCTTGTTTGGGCACATATATGAGCTGATGTTCCAGAATCTAATATCCAGCTGTCGTAAAAAGTATTGTTCTTGAAAACCATCAACACCATCACTTGTTGACTTTAATCCTCCGAAACTGCCAACATGTCCACCTATTGATTTTCCATAATACTCACTTTATATGAAATTCAGGCCACTCGATCCCCCACCCTTGCCCATTCAACCACTCTAGCCATTTGAAGCAGTCTTTCTTTATGTGACCCTTCCCTTGATAAAAAAAGCACCGTTTAGAAAGCAAACATATCCCTTTTGAAGATCTACTCCCTCAGACATCTGCTACCAACCTGGTACCAGAACTGACTCCACACCAACACCATGTCGCTACTAAAATTCATCCATGAGGAGGTCAAATTGGTGAAAGTGCAAACAAACACAAAATTTTTGAAAGAAAGAAGCTTCTTTCAAGTCCATATTCTTTTTGAAACAAAACAAACAAGTTTAGTGCATACGTACTAGCTGGGTAAGTCGTTTCATCTTGGACTTAAGCTCGGCCATGTTGTGAAGGACATCGGAAGGAGTGGCGAGTATCGAAGTGGAGGAAGAACTCAAATAAAAGTATATACTAGACATTGAATTTATTTCATATTGCCTCCGCCTACACATAAAAGTAAGAATTAGATTTCGATCCGAAACTAAGTATATACTAGACATTAAATATATTGTTAATTATATACCTGCTTGCTCTTAGAAGAATAAAACTTGCATAGGTCATCCCACCATCTTTCATCAATCCCTTCAAACACCTTTTCCTTAATGAGATCATGTCTCTTCTCTACCTGGGTCTTCAGCCGTAGTTCATAACACTCCGTCTTCACCTGATTCTGATTGCCTTGGGCCGTCTCTTGCATCTTTGTCTTTATGCCTCAGTAGATAACAGGAAGGTTGAGAAGACAATAAGGATCATCTGGCAGAAACTCATAATCTTTCTGCATATTCAACAAAATTAATGTATTAGAGTAGCTAGGTACCAAATGATACTAAATTATCTCGATATTAAAAATTAAAAATGTATCTAAACCTGAGCTTGGAGGAAGAAGTTTTCAAATGAGGGCTCATGATGTGCACTCTAGTTCTTGTGAAGTGGAAAGTTCGCGAATCGACGGCTTATCTGCCCAACATACTACCCAAATCGCTCAGCATTGGGACCAGTGCAGTGAAACTCCTCATCAAAATGCAATGGGAATGTCGGTCATCCTTCTCAGGATTGGGCCTCAGTCGATTGGCTTTATTCGTCCCCTGAATCTTCTTACTTGGCTGTGGTAGCCCTGCATCAAAAAAATATAAAACAATAAAAGGATATTAAAAAATAAAAAGGATATTAACAATAATAAAATCAAAAGAAATAGATACCTTCAGCTCTTGCAGCACGCATCTCTGCACGTTTAGCAGCACGATTAGGATGATAGTTTCTCAAATATAGTGGATGAGCTGCAAATGCAGATGCAGAGGCATCCTCTCCAACCATACAACAGCAAAATGTAATTATATAAGTACCGTCTAAATAAAATAATACAAAATCAATTTGATATTAATACATTAAATAATACTAATCCATCGAGTGTCCTGATGGTATGGAGCGTGTAGGGGTCTGCAAATCATATGCCCTCACTTGTATTTGTTAGCACTTATATACCCTAAAGTTTTTAAAAGCTTGCACTTATATTTCCTCACTTGTTTTAGCTGATCTTATTCATACCAAAAAATTGTTAAACTTGTACTTAAATACGCTCACTTTTGCAAACTTGAGGGTGTGTAAGTGCAAATTTTAAAAACTTTATGATATTAAATCGCAAGTTTTAAAATCTTTAGGGTGTTCAATTAAGTGCACAATTTAATAACTTGAGGGTATATATACGCTGACAAAAAAGAAACAAGTGAGAATATGTAAGTGAAATTTAAAAAAAAATTGGATATACTAGTCCTGCCGAAAACAAGTGAGGGTATGTAAGTGCAAATAGGGGAACGTATAGGGTACTTAAGTTATAATTATATAAGCCTAAAAACATGCATGTAGGGCTGGGCGTATGTTTACACCGAGGATTCTGTTAGCAAGGTTGGATTTAAATCCTCCGAATCAGCGTCTAATGGATTGGAAATTATTCTTTCATCCATACAGAGTACCATAATATGTGTATCAATACCAAACTTAAATTGTCCAGTAATTTTTACTTGGATGAGTCCAAGATGAAGATATTTCATGTCTTTATATTTTTCTTTTAACTTATTTATCTGAATCGGATTCCAGTACTAATTCATAGTATGAATTGTCGGAATTGATTTGTAGTTGTTTTACTTCTACGAGATCGAACTCAAATTTGGATATGTCCTCTATAACGATTTCATTTGTATTTTTTCTTTTAGGACATTCATTTGCATAGTGGCCAACTTCTTGGCATATGAAATACTTACAAGCCCTTCTTGAGGCTCGAGGTTTAACCGTTAAAATTTAAAGTAATTAATTAGTTCGACAAAGTCATCAATCTTTAAAATTGTCAAGTCTTTGATATCAAGCTCTTCTAGGATATTTCTCAGATCCCGAGAGGTTGATCCCAAAGAATCTCGCATTTGTTCCTTTTGAGTTTTCATTACCTTTGACATTGTCAAGGATGATTTACTCATCAGGTTTTCAACAATGCTTTTGCAACGATGGTAACCTTTTTCAAGGTCCTGAATTTTTTGATTTTTTCTTTGATAATTTTTTCTAATGCCGATAGATGGGCATTAGTATCTGGAGTGGAAACTCTCATTTCTTGAAGCTTCTTCCAGAGGTTGTTGACTGTGTTGTAGTCATTTTCAGGTAAACTGGTATTGTACTAGTTTCGGACTACAATATATTTAAATTGCAGAGGCTTTTTCCAATGTCCTTGTGGCACATTGGGCTTCTTGTTCTGAGCAGTTTTTTCTTCTGCTTCTCTCTTTGTCTTGCCTTTTATGGTGACAAAGGTATGTTCAGTTGCCTCCCTTTTGGAGGTCTCTTTGATGTTTGATGCACCTGGTACAATGAGGACAGTCATAAATATTGTCAGGTGTCATAATAATTTTAATATACTCAGCTAGTTTATGAGTATAACTTTTTAGTTCTGATTCTTCAATGTTTATAATGAAGCATAGCCATCGCATTACTTCATTATATTCTTCAGTTCTAGCACTACCTAGGGTAGTAAGGAATTGGGCAATTATTTCAATATCCAGTTCCTTAGTATCCGTGTTCAAATGCTTATTAAGGACTTCAGATATTTGTGGTATTGGGAATGTATTTTCCATACCTTTTTCCTTTACCTCGGTTTGAGGGGGAATAGGTGCTTTGCCTTTATCCGCTGTTTTCCACCTGATGAACTAGCCATGTCTGGAGAGAAAATCAGCACCAATGTTAGTGAATCCAGAAATATAGCGAACAATATAAATATAGTTTTCTAATTCCATGGACCATCTAATTCTGCGCACATTTTTCTCAATTAAAGAGTTAGTATTCTTTTTAAGAAATTGTGCAACAGCTTGATTATCTATTTCAATAAAGAACTCAGATGATAATAAATATATTTTTAAGGAATTAATAGTATTTTTGATGGCTAATAATTCCTTATCATATGTAGCATAATTTTTCTCTGGTCCTTTAAATTTTCCAGAGCAATATGCACTTATTTCAGGAGCTAATTGGTTGATCTTTGCCTTTGATCCAGGCTTAGATACCAAATGGGCGTGGGGATGTTTAGGAGGAATGGAAAATAAGATTCCTACCCAATGTGTATCAGAAGCATCGGTCTGTATAACCAATGTGTCTCCAGATTGTGGTTGATAAAGGATTTTTTGATCCTTTATTTCTTTTTTAATGTTGGCAACTTCTTGTAATTAGTCATTATTTAATGTTATTCTAATTTTGTCCGTGTCCCATCTGGTCACGCCTTTATTATTTATTTCTTTGTATCTCTTTTGTTCTTCAATGAGTTTATTCTGAAGTGAAGAAATCTTTTCAGAGAGATTGGGTATATATCGTCTCCCATAATTTAATAAGCCTAAAAAACTTTGCAGATCTTTTAGAGTTTCAAAGTCATCTTTGAACTCTTTGATCTTTATAATAATATGGTCTTGTAACTCGATACGACCACTTTTTATTCTTTTTCCTAAAAATTCGATATCCTCTTTCATTAGAGTTATCTTTTTAGGAGATAGAATAATACCATGATTGAGCAATAGCTGAGCTACGGCCATCAGGTGTTCTTTGTGCTCTTCTTTAGTTTTAGAGAACACAAGAATGTCGTCTATATAGACAACTACAAATAATAAGTGCCCAAAAATGCTATTCATCCATTTCTGGAATATTTGAGGAGCATTTTTGAGATCGAATGGCAGAACATTCCATTCATAATGTCCCCCGTTAGGACAACTGAATGCTATTAGCTTTTTACTTTCTTCATCCTTTATTTTTATTTGCCAGAATCTAGAATTAGCATCAAACTTGCTAAACCATCTGGCATCTCGGATTCAATGTAATAGCAATTCGCTATTTGGGATGAAGAATCCATCGAATTTGGTGGCTTCATTAGCCTTTTTATAGTTAATGACCATCCGTGCCTTTCCTCTCTTTTGCTCAGCATGGTTTCTTACCATGAAGGCGGGAGAAGAATGGTTTGATTCTATTTTTTGAATCAATTGTAGTTTGAAGAGCTCTGTTATTTGAGTTTCAAACTCTTTTCTATCTACAAGCTTTGCCGCTATGGGATTAACCCTGATATTTTTCCCTTTGTACTCATCATTTAACTAGATTGAACAATATCTGGGACTTTTGTTGAAATGTAACAAGGGGTTATCATTGTACAGTGGTGATAACATTGTATGAAGAGTTCGTTCGAAATCATTAGCAACAGGGATATTGTAGTTAAGCTGCTTGATTTCATTTTGGGGTGAAATATCACCAAGCTAAGCTGCGGGAGTGAGGGTGAAACCTTTCCCTATGCGGAGCATAAATGGTATTTTGGGAATAGGAAACTTCTTCTGGTTGGAAAGAAATTTGAATTTAATAACATGTTTATCGATGGTGATTGGAAACCAGCGATTTATGTTATTATTCCCAATAATAATATCTTCCATATGATCACTTTCCATGATGTAGGCAGAAATTGTTGTAGGAATTTCCTTGTTATCAATAGTTTCAAAGATAACAGGGAGATGTTTGACCTTTTCAGTCATAGTCGTTGCCTTTGCATTAAAGGACGTAATAATTTGAGGATATTTACATTCTCTTCTATAAGCAGAAGGAATGAATTCTCCTCTAATAATGCTTATATTGGCTCCAGTACCGATTAAGGCATGGAGCATAAAGCTTTTGTATTTTGGGTATGCAATTGTTACCCTTGTGAAACAATTGACCCTTGTTTTTTGGTCTAAATTTACCGAACTAATTTTCATTAGCTTTCAGGTGTAATAACTGGGAATCTTGGTTTTTCCACAGGAAAGTAGACGCTTTTTCGTGGGTTCAAGATTTCTTCATTTTCTTTGGAAATTGAAGTAGAGCCTTCCTCTTTTCGGAAAGAGAGACTCCTTGGTATGTTGGCATATGATGTTCTAATCATATTGCCAGATACTATAAATATTTCTTCTGGCATTTGTATTTGCTTATTTGGTTTTAAATGATCTAAATTGATCTGTAAATCAGGATCAAGTTTGAGATCATTCAAGTTTACCGTTCGAGGTTGTATTACCTTACCAGGTTGTACCTCAAATAAGCTGATTACTTCTCAAGACATTCTGCTAAAGAAGGTACAGGTTTGGCTGAGTGCAATTACAGATTCCCACTGTATGCCTAGCACTCTGCTTCCTGGTTTCATCTCAATTCCTTTGAGATTAATGCTTAACTTTGCCACGTCACATATGTGAGGGTCGTTAAACATGCATGTAGGGCACTTGTGATAACTAATATAGCATACATGCATTTCACATAGACACTCTTGTTTATATTTTGTAGTAGAGTATTGGAAATTTTTCTTGAGTATTTACATATCATAATATGTAAATTTAAAAGTAAAATGATTCTGATGTCAAAATCATAAAAACCCTAAACCAATTTTCTATGTCCTCCCCAGTCTTTTCCTTAAAATGCAAAAACAAAATTAAAAACAAAACTTTTTCATAAAAACCACTGCCAACAAACAACCTCCATGTGTTAGTAACTCACATACATGAGAGAAGAGACTTAGCCCTCTCCATTTCTCAACACAATGGAGATCTCTTTTTCTTCCTCCTCTTCTTCTTCTAATAAAATCAAGATCTTAGAGGAAAAAGAACAAAAATGGCAGTGGTGGGACGAGTTGAGTCCGGGGAGCTCGCTTTGATATTTGTTAGAGTAGCCTGGCTAATTTCATGATGCGAACTACCTTTTGCGTGCAGGGCTTGGTGCGCGATAAATAGTTGACGGGCTCAACTGCTAGGCCATGCATCAACGTCAAGGAATGGGGTTGGCGACTGAACTTCACTCGTGCCTCTGACATTGTCTTCATCATGCTCGTCTGCCTGAGTGCTAGAACTCTTCAGCGGCTTCGCGTTTACAAGCTTGGGATAGTTGGTTCTCATTCACCGTATCATTGTGTGATTTCTTGACCATTTTAGTATTTTTCACTTAATTTTGATTAATATTTTAGGATCTTGAGATATGGGTTCTATATATTTTTGTGAGTTTGTAAATGGATTTTTTTTTGATATTTTGATTTTAATTAGCTAAATTATTTTTTTGGGCTTTGATAGGCGTGAATGTAGGTTTATTGGGTCCTCTGTTTAACATTCCACTAATTTCTAAAATGTTTAGAAAAAATAGAGTAAATCCAAGAAAGAAAAATCTTAAATAGAGGACATGATAAACCTACATTCATGAATAGTATCAAAACTAAAAAAATAAATTAAATGAATAAAATTCAAAATACCGAGAAAACACATTTTCAAACTCATAGAAATATATAGAACCTATATCTCAAAAATTGAAAATGTTAACTAAAATTAACTGAGAAATACAAAATTATCAAGAAATAATACAATGATCCGACCAATGAGAACCTACTATCCCCAAGCTTGTAAGTGAAGAGGTGGGCGAAGAGTTCCAACACTCCGGTAGACGACCTTGACGGAGGCGTAGGTGGAGTTCATGTGCCGGCCCCATTCCTCCACGTTGAAATGGGGCTATCAGTAGGGCCAATCAACCACTTCTCAGCAACCTGTACACATGAACGATAGCGTTCGCGTCATGAAATCAATCAGCGCAACTCGCATAAATACCAAAGTGAGAACACCGGAATCAACTCCTCCCACCACCACCATTGCTTTTCTTCTTGTTGGTGGATGACACCCACAACTCAACACAGATCGTGACCACCTACCGGCTTTCAATTGGGAAGCGTTGCTTACAAGAGCATCATCAAAATCCTCAATTAGATCTCCTCCTTTCATATAGACCAGTTGATCACAAGCGACGTCAGAAAAAACTTGTTTGAACAAAAGCGAAACCTATAAACCGTAGAAAAATAAAACAAGAGACAAGACAAGACACGAGATTTATGACATCCACGAGGAGAGATTTGAGTCTTCTTTTATTCTGGAAATTACTAAGATACAATCTTTCTTTCATCCCTAGATTCCACAAGAAACCTCTCTTCAACCTCACCAAAAGATCTCTCAAAATCACATATTTCTCGCCTTAGTTCTCTCTGCCTCTCTTTTATAATATGCAACTCTCCTTAGCTTTTCCATGGCTTGATTTACAAAGGAACTCTCAAGAGGCATTTAAAGAGCTTTCCCCTCTCTTGAATTCATGTAGGACTCCTTTGTTTTGGATTATCAATTCTAATTCTCTTTTAATTCCAATTATATTTAATTTTTTCCAATTAAATTCAATCCCCAATCTAAGTCTAACTAGAATTTTATAAAACGCATCGCTATTTCTCGACAATCTATATATTAGACTTGTATGAAGCCACCTTCAAAAATATCGATCATTTCTTGTAACCTACTAATACAATATTGTAAAACTGGAGAACGAACACCTTTGACAAATCATCTTAAGACCCCTCTACCAAAGGGTACCGGAGCGATCGTTGCTCATGCATTGATGCCAAGCCATCTAATAGCTACACATCAACCTCCATTGCTACACGCTCTAAGATTGGCAGTTGACTTCTTGCAGACTTCTCCTTAACACCTGCACCTAGTGTCAAACTCTCATTTCGGCCTTCCCTTGGAACCCAAGTTCATTGCCAGCTTCCCTTCCTTGTAGTCATACACACTCTTGAAGACGAAGCCTTACCTTGAACACCAGTTCATTCAAACACCCGATACAAGTCATCTCCATACTTCTTCCCAACTAGAACAAGATTTCTACCATAGTGTACTGTGATGACTCCTTCATGCACCTAGGTTCGAAAGCCCATAGAGTCGAGCACCCTAATGGATATCAGATTCTTGCTCCCCTCCGAGATTAACTGAACATTCTCTAAGGCGAACATGCTCTCCCTTCTTACTTCCATCTGGACCGCCTTACACTACATGTCGCACTCGTACATCTACTATATAGATAGTCTCCTTGACTCCTTGAACTAGGGAGTCAAATAGGCTTGTTTGGGAAATATATAAGCTACTATTCCAGAATCTAAAATCCAACCGCCGTAAGAAGTATTGTTCTCGAAAACCATCAACACCTTCACTTGTTGACTTTCATCCTCCGAAACTCCCAACTAGAACAAGATTTCTACCATAATACTCACTTTATACGAAATTCAGGCCACTCGATCCCCCACCCTTGCCCCTTCAACCACTCTAGCCATTTGAAGCAGTCTTTCTTTATGTGACCCTTCCCTTGATAAAAAAAACACCGTTTAGAAAACAAACTTATCCCTTTTGAAGATCTACTCCTCAGACATCTGCTACCAACCCGGTACCAGAATTGACTCCACACCAACACCATGTCGCTACTAAAAGTAGTCCATGAGGAGGTCAATTTGGTGAAAGTGCAAACAAACACAAAAATTTTGAAAGAAAGAAGCTTCTTTCAAGCCCATATTCTTTTTGAAACAAAACAAACAAGTTTAGTTCATGAAAACCAACAAAGATTGTAATATGGATGTATGAATGAAAGTGTAAGGGAATGAGATAATATTGAGAGTTTTTTTTTTTTTTTGCATATGTACTAGCTGGGTAAGTCGCTCCATCTTGGACTTAAGCCCAGCCATCTTGTGAAGGACATCAGAAGGAGTGGCGAGTATCGGAGTGGAGGAAGTCCTCAAATAAAAGTCTATACTAGACATTGAATTTATTTCATTTTGCCTCTGCCTACATATAAAAATAAGAATTAGATTTCGATCTGAAACTAAGTATATACTAGACATTAAATATATTGTTAACTATATACCTGCTTGCTCTTAGAATAACAAAACTTGCATAGTTCGTCCTACCGTTTTTCATCAATCCCTTCAAACACCTTTTCCTTGAAGAGATCATGTCTCTTCTCCACCAGGGTCTTCAACCGTAGTTCATATCACTCCGTCTTCACCTGATTCCGATGGCCTTGGGCCCTCTCCCACATCTTTGCCTTTATGCCTCGGTAGATAACAGGAAGGTTGAGAGGACAATAAGGATCATCTGGCAGAAACTCATAATCTTTCTGCATATTCAACAAAATTAATGTATTAGAGTAGATAGGTACCAAATGATACTAAAGTATCTCGATATTAAAAATTAAAAATGTATCTAAACCAGAGCTTGGAGGAAGTTGTCAAATGAGCGCTCATGATGTGCACTCCAGTTCATATGTAGTGGAAAGTCCGTGAATCATGGCTTAATCGCCAAAATCAGCCGTGATTGGGGCCAGTGTAGTGAAACTCCTCATCAACATGCAAAGGGAATGTCGGGTCATCTTTCTCAGGATTGGCCCTCAGTCGAATGGCTTCATTCATCCCTTGAGTCTTCTTACATGTCCGTGGTAGCCTAGCATCTAAAAAATATAAAACAAGAAAGGATATTAAAAAATAAAAAAGATATTAACAATAAAAAAATCAAATGATATAGATACCTTCAGCTCTTCTAGCATTCTTCTCTGCACGTTTAGTAGCACGATTAGGACGATAGTTTCTCAAATATAGAGGATGAGCTGCTGATGCAGATGCAGAGGCATCCTCTCCAACTATACAATAATAAAATGTAATTATATAAGTACCGTCTGAATAAAATACTACAAAATAAATTAGATATTAATACATTAAATAATACTAACCCATCGAGTGTCCTAATAGGATGGAGCGTGCAAGGGTCTGCAAATCATATGCCCTCACTTATATTTGTTAGCACTTATATATAGCATAAAATTGTTAAACTTGTACTTAAATACGCTCACTTTTGCAAACTTGAGGATGTGTAAGTGCAAATTTTATATGAAAGAAAATAGAATCGTACTTGGCACCTTCCGGTACAATCTTTAACCACTTGTTACTTGTCATCTTCTCGGGCTTTTTGTCCACTCCTAGCAAGGCTTGATGTAGGTCTTGTTGAATCAAGACCGCCTTCATCCTTTTCTGCCAAGCCCAAAGTCCTTCTGACATTCAAACTTTTTAATCTTGGTCTTCATCACCAAAAAACTTTCCAATTCCATGCCATAAAGATTGAACTTTTCTTCTAAGAAATAAATCTGACCTAATTGATTAGACTCTGATACAAATTATTGGCGCACACTACCCACAACTCAACACCAACTGTGGTCACCAACCGGCGCCCAATATGGATGCATTGCATACTAAAGCATCACTGTAACTATCAATTAGATCTCTTCCTTCTTAGTAAACTAATCAATTAGCGAGCAATGTAGAAAACCACGAGAAAACTTATTCGAAGAAAAGAGAAAGCTAAATTTGCCAAAATAATAATAATAATAATAAAACGAGAGACAAAGTCACGAGATTTACATGGTTCAGTAATCGCTTACATCCATGAAGAGAGATTTGAGTCTTCTTTAATTCTTGAGATTACAATGATACAATCATTCTTGTGATCCCTAAAGATTCCACAAGAAACCCTCTATTCAACCTTACCAAGATATCTCTCAAGCCACTAAATTTCTTTCTTTAGTTCTCTCAACCTTTATTTTATGCAACTCTCTTGCTTTTCCTATGTCTTGATTTACAACGAACTTTCAAGGGATATTTAAAGAGTTTTCTCTTGAATTAGTGTAAAACTCCTTCTTTGACTTGGATTATCAAATCTTATTCTCTTCCAATTATAATTTAATTCCAATTATAATTGATTTTTTCCAATCAAATTCAACCCTCAATCCAAGTCCAACAAGGATTTCCTAAAATACAAGGCTGTTTCCTAACACTTCTTCCTCGAGTTATTGATTCTTTTTGAAAAGAAGAAGAGCTCTCCATTGTTTTGAGTAATGGAGTGGGCAACGTCTCTTCTCTTATGTAGGGTTACTAACAGGTGGAGGTTGTTTATAAGTAATAATTTTTGTAATTTTCCCCTTTTATTATTATTATTACTTGTATTTTTTAAGGAAAAGATAGCAGATGAGATAGAGAAGATGGAGCATGATTATTCTGATTTTGATGGCAGAAGAAGTCTTTTGTCTTTTATGCAATTTGAACTAAATTTTACAATGGAGTTACTTGTATCTAAATAATTTTATTCCAACATTTATGCTTCTATATGAGTATCTAGCTATGCATGTTATTCATGGTTATAAAATTATATAGATTTTTCTGCTCTGCTCTTTTCCAAACAAATATTAATAGTTTTCATAAACATGCATGCATTCAATATATTCCTATATGCATACTGTTCAAAGTTAAAAGGAAAACGTGATTAAAACAGAACGAACTCAGATATTAATAGATCTAATCAAAGAAAAAGGAGCAACCTTTGAACTTCTCTGGTGATGTATTGGATGAATCAATTAAGCATTTTAAATAAATCAATTGAATCACTCACATTAAAACTATCCACAAAATGCAGTTGGAACCATATGATCAGATCATAACATTAGCTTATAAAAGATCAAATACAAGGATTCAATTAACAGTACCTTGCAATTATCTTGGACAACTCACATTATTGACCATGCAATCTTCTCTCTCGTCTCCAACTTTAGAATAATATTCACATTTGATCTGAATGATCACAAAATTATAGGAAAGTTAGACAAATTAGGTGAAAAATAGATGCTAGGATTTGAAGAGTTACCTATTCCGACTCATAGCTCTATCTTTACGGAATCAGTCACTTTCTCCCTTGTGGGAAAAGGAGGAAAGGAAGGGAGGCTTGAGAAGAGATGAGAAGACCATTGCAAAGAGTAGCCGACAGTTTCTTTACTCTATCGCCCTTTCATTACCTTAGATGAAGGAGATGAACTGATGGAGGAAGAGGAAATGGTGAGAGACCTGAGGGAATACCAGCTTTTTTCGTATGCTTATAAATCGAGGCATGCTTTGGTATTTAATGTACTTCTTTATTTCAAAGTTGGTAAATGGAAAATTCACTTAGCAAAAGAATTATCACAGGCAAGACTATGAGGGTGTTTGGAGAGGCTTATTTTTTAGTCAAACTAGCTTTTAAGCTAGTTTTTTTATATCTATCTGTTTGGTACAAAATACCAAATAAGTTAGCTTATAAGTCTCATTTTTAAAAGCTGGAATGCCCCAGCTTCTGAAAAACAAACTTATAATTTCGCCAAAATAAGCTAGATTTGACCAAACAAATTACTATTTTACCCAAATAATTTTTAAGCAAATTTTATAATTAATGTCAAAAGCCATCAAAAGCTAGCATAGCTTAAAATCTTAAAGAAAAAAGAAGCCTCCCCAAACACCCCCTATGATTTACAAAACAAAGAAACCAGGCTAAATCGAAAGCGTAAAGTGATAAACAAATGCCGAAAAAGCAAAACAACAGAAGTAAGATACAAAATGGTAATATTGTAAAATATAAGATATTGATCATAACATACTACCTAAACATCTGAATCAAAGCAGACCAAAACCTACAATAAAACTTAATGACACTCAAATACATAATGGAAAGTACGAGCAAGTCTTTTAATGGAAATAAGACCTTCTTCTCCAGCTCATTCATGCCATATGTGTTTACACTCCGAGCTTCGATATAATACGACGCAGTGAGGCAGAGTAGCAAAATAAATATAAAGATTAGCACGGTTTGTTGTTTTGTCAAATCGAGGGATGACTGTCACAGGCGGAAGCTTTGCCTATATATGGCCCGTGGATTTGGGCATGTACTAACTATCAATTCTCAGGGTAAGTTATGAATAGATCTTATTCGAACCAGTACTACTATAAATGCATGATGTCAATAAATCTAAGGCTAATGTTAATGTTGATCTTACTCATAATGGATCATAAATACGCGTTCAAGCAAATTTTTTGCTTGTTACATTAACCAACAACAGGAGCATTCACGATTTTAATCCATAAAAGCATAATAACTATCTTGAAATATATGCTCTTACCTAGCTTGTCCTCAGATTCACTCAGAATAGATCTTTGGTAATCGCCGCCTCTCTTTCTGCTTCCCTTCAATATCCTCTAGATGATCGAGTACCTTCAAAGAAATAAGAATATCATGTCAGAAAGAGGATTGTGACAGTGATCTTCTCCCACGATAGGAGGAAGAGATCGATTATGAACTATGTTATTGCAATTTAGAGTTCAACATGTGTTGTCAATGCGCAAGGCGCAATGCAAGGCACGAAATATCTTTATGCGCAATGCACAATGTGATGCACGTGCCCAAGTGAAGCGAGACGCACACCACAAACACAATTCTTCTAGCTAGGTATATAATCAAGCATGAAAAAGCATGTTAATGAATTTTCACATAGAGATATATCAATGTGATTAATATCTATTACTGTATCAAAAAATAAGGTCGTAATTCATAATGCTAAAACATCCAAAATTTTACTAAAGCTCATAAGTTTCCAAATTAAAAATCAAATCAAGATCAATGTCGAAGCAAAATCTAATAATAAATAAAGCTCATTTAGGTTCCTAAATCAAATATTAAAAGGTCTAATGAGCTTTTTTTTTCTTTTCGCAATGCAGGCTATCGAATATAAAGACCTGCGTGAAATTGTTAAAGAACAATAACAGACAAGGTTGTGCCTTGCATGCACCGTGCACAAAGTGCCAATGCTTGCTAGGCGCAAAAATGCTCTATTGTATTAGATGTAAGGTGCTCTTCCATCGCCCTGCATCATAGGGTGCATGAGGTGCATTGGAGCCACACGCCTTGATAACACTGGTTTCAACTGGATGATTTCTAGGGTTTCCACATTGTTAGAGAGAGGATGACATTGTAGATTCTAAAGAAAATATGTGGTCACACAAGGAGTTAATTAGAGGTAGAAGGCAACAATACAATGGATTTCCTTGAAATATATTATCTAAAAGGGAGGAGAAAGGAGGAAGCGGCCGGGCCATAAAGTCTCCTCCAAGTTAGCCGAAAGTCTGCCACTCTTTCTTGTGTGCCCACCTAATTGTATTATGGTATTTTCAAATAAAAGGAACCATCCTCGAAATATATTATATAAATCTTTTTCTTGTGGCCAAATATGAACTTCAACTTATTATTTCTATTGTTTCTTTTAGAACCAAAGTAAGCCAAGCCTGATGGGAGGGTGTGGTAGGGGTAATGGGGAACTTCAACCGAAGAAGAACCATTTCGTCTTTTCTCTCCCATGAGGTGTAGGCTAGATTAGTAGCATGCTAGGCTTGGCAAGTCTCTCTAATGGTGACAGGGAGAAACCATAGACATTCTATGTTGTCTTGAGTGACAATATGAAGTCCAGATCAAATGCCTCTAGCGCTGAGAGAACCGTTGGAGCCCACAAGTGATAATTCTCCCAATCTAGTTTGATGGTAACCGTGGGTGAGGTGATTGAAGATTGCCAATTAGCATTGCTCTAGGTGGATTAGAGGAGATTGGTGCTTGTATTGGTGCTATTGGCGGTGTTGGAAGCTTCAGTCAAGCTTGTCGACATGCCTGTTGTTGGATGATGTGGGAGATTTGGGGACAATGTTTCATTTAACGTTGGTCAAGGCCTCTGATACCATATAAATGTATGGAGATTTTGGGAAAGGATTAGATGAGTTTCCCCTTTTGGCGTTTGCTATTTATACGAGAAGATCAATTGCAGCAGGTAAAATATTATGAAGAGAATAGCAACACACATTTATATACAAGAAAGATTTTAGGTGCAACTCATGATTTCAGTTGTGATAATATTTACTTGCTAGACTAAGACCTTTTGAATTGGTTTGTTTCCTTTACATATTGTAAGATGGATCTAGGTGCCCTACACTTGATATAGAGAATGCATGCCTATTGAGTGAGAGACACGGACTAACACAATAAGCGTTGGATGTTCATAGCCTGGAATAAATGAATAAACCATATTTTACTACACTACAACAAAAGTTATAAATTATGATACATTTTTGTCTCGTCGCCACATATTTTTGTATCGCATAAATGGAGCATGGTACATGCTAAAAGTGTGGGTACAACACATGTAGAGAGCATCTTTCTACACATGTGAGAATGTATCAAAAAATATGTTGTAAAACTCATGACATATATGCGTCGTAAAACTCACGACACATATATGTGTCAAGAGTGGTGACACATACATGTGCCACAAAACTCATGACACATACATGTGTCAAGAATGGTGACACATAGTTGCGTCTAGACCATAAAAATATAAAGAGATCACCATTCAACATTAAAACTTCGGAGAAAGTTAACCATCCTAGGATTACTCTCACAAAAGCACACTTAACCATAGAATTATTTGGCTCATACACTATCATTTATATTTAGTCATCAATATACTTAAAATCTAAGAGCTACTATTTATGCCCATCAATAGATCGTCACACAACCAATATGTGATTATTAGCCTTTTTCAAATTTATTTTATTTTATATCTAATGACACAAATATATGTTATGATTTGCCATACTTTTTATTTGTGTCACTATTATTTAATCCTTTGCAAATAAAATAACATTTTTATACGTATCATAAATTAAGTCGGACATATGTGACTTTTGGTGTAGTGTCACTAGATGATATACTCTAAAAAATTATAGGATGCTTACATTCAGTTTTGTCATAAAAGTCTTTCACTTTTAATATTATAAGCTTATTAAGTGATCACTTACAAAATATTAATGCTCATATTGGGAGAAATGATGCATAGGTCAAAATGATTTCTAATTCTAGACCTCTTGTTTTTGAAGTATAAATTTCAACATGTGTTTCACGTTGGTCAAGCGTCGTTCTTCATGGTATGGGTAGATAAATTGGAAAATATTTAGACCAAGTATATTAGTAGTTAGATACTAAAGATATTAAGCACACAGAACACTGTTTACCTCTAATTATAATGTCATGAAATATTATGATTGCTTTCAATTAGAGACAAAAGAGATGGAGATTAATGCAGGGATGGCTCTATCATGAAAGGATCCAAAAAGAAGAGTCCGTATGAAGGTTGTTGAGCCGATCGACATGAGGTTGTCGATAAGGGGACAAAAGGGGTCTAATGTTTGTGGATCTTTAATGTTTGTGGATCCTATAATGTCCTTCACCTGTTCTTCTTTACCATGCTCCTCTCCAAGGAGAAGGGAAATTGCTCGAAGGCTTAATCATAATCCAGAAAATAATTCAGATCAAGATTGGGACTCAGGCTTATAATATTTAGGGCAGTGCAATTATCATAATTTCACACCAAAGGATTGAAAGTTAATGCCTAGTCAAAACCATGTCCCCTACTTAGCCAGAGCATGGCTCTACCCTTGACCCTCATCTCTCTGTTCGACAAAAAATAGCAGAGCCAAGGCTAATGTTAAAACAAAGAGAGAAAAGAGTAACCTCAAAGCAACGCCAATATTTATATTTGTTTGATTCTATGAATGATCTTTCATTGTAGCATCATAGATCAAAGCTAGAGGATTAAACAAATCGAGGATGAACTAACAGGAGAAGGAAGACAGAGTCACATTTACATTAACGAGAAGGTCGAAAAGGAGACGGCTCTAGGTTGAAATTATTTAGCACCTTCCTCTCCTGTCCTGCTTCTCTAGCAAGTTCATAATTAGGGAAGAACAGGCCAGAGAGGAAGAATTTAGAGAGGAACATGCTAAATAACTTGAATATACAGCAACCCCCCTCTCTACTGTCACATCAATGCAAATTGCTCCTCATCTTCCTTCTTCTCGAACTTGTTCATCCCACATATGTTTACTTTTCGAGCTTTGATATGTATAATATGATGAAATGAGTCATCCAAAGTAGCAAAATAAATATAACTACTATCACAATTTTGAGTAATTGGTTATCCATGTGGTCCTTTAGCATTTTTTTTCTCTTTGTTGCTGAAACCTTACTCTCGTTTATCCTTTTCTATTATTTTGTCAAATCGAGGGATGACAGTCAAAGGAGCATGGAAGCTTTGGTTATATAAGAGTCGTAGCTTTTGGCATGTAGTAATTATCAATTCTTTGTGTAAGTTATGAATAGACCAAATTCAAACCAGTGTTACGATAGATGCACGATATAAACTAATCTTGATTTAATTATTGTGAAGATTATGCCTTCAAGCTAAGTTTTTTCCTTCTCACATTAACCAACAACAGGTACATGCACAATTTAAACATTTAATTGCTTCAATATAGTATGATGTATTGAAAGGTCATTCACAATTGCAAAACGATTATAAATAGGGTAAATTGCACTAAACCCCCAAGAAAAGTTAGCATTTAGCAGGAAACTCGCAAATAACTTTCAAAAGCACACTAAACCCCCAAGAAAATTCAGTGTTTTAAAGTAAACCCTCAATAACTTTCAAAATCACCCTAGCCCCCAAATAACTTTAGGAGTTGCAAAAAATTCCCAATAAATTTTCGCGTTTTGCAGATAAACCCCATAAATCGTAATCAAAAAAATATAAAATGACATTTTGAAGAACAAGATCAACAAATAAAACAACTAGTGTTCGGGACCCTAACTTGGGCACGAGCAAGAGGAGAATGAATGGCAAAATGCAAGATATTTCTATTTTTAGGGTTGAAAATATAAAAGGGTAATATATTTTTTTTAATAATTTAAGGGTTATTTTGGTCTTTTTAAGTCTAATAAGCGCCACGTCAGATGTGACTGTTTTAACTTTGAAGGTTTTCATTTGTGCAAACGTTATTGGGCCGGGGTTTGATTTTGAAAGATATTCGATGTTTACTGAAAAATGCTGAAAGTTCTTGAGAGTTTTGCGTGATTTTGAAAGTTATCATGTCTTACTGCAAAATGCTGAAAGTCAGAGGTTTATTATAATTTACATATAAATATTAGCACAACTTATTGAATAATTGATTATCCGTGTAGACCATTGGTATTTTCCAACTAAAATTCCTATCAGAATCATGTGAAGGGTTCTGAGCCATAAAAGGAGGGTACGGAATTACCAAATTGCTTTCCTCCTTATTATCTGAAAGGACAGAATGTGGACTCATATTTTCCATAGTAAAAATCATATCAGAACCAGTCCTATATTTATTTTACGCAGTGCAGGAGGCCGTCACCGAATTCCCAATAATCGTCAGTAGCTATCTTTCTTCTTTTCCTTGTTGACAACTTATTCTCCTTTCCTTAATAAAAAAGTAATAAAAAAACCTCTCACCCAGCTCACCTCCTTCCTCCCACCGGCGTCATTGGAACCAAAATAAAACCCATCAACCGTTACCATTACCTCTACTTGTTTACTACTACAAAACCATCGCTTCTCTAATCACCCTCTGCACTGGGTTCTCAGCAATATGGGCTGGTGCTCGGGGGTTCTTCAGCGTGTCAATTTCTCTGAATTACTTCGTGATTTTTTTTTAAAGATGAGATTTTGGGACATGGGATTTGCTGTTTTCTGAGTTGATACATTTAAATATTATTTTAATTGATTTGCCACAAATATGTGATTTTTCAATGGAACGGATAATGTGAGTGTGTCCTATCTTGTTGGACGGCGAAGTCGGGTCCAATTGTCATAGTTGATGAGCATGAACGGTTAAAGGATCAAAACAATGAACCGAGAATTTAAACTTTCCCAATTAGGAAAGATGACAAAAAAAAATAATAAATCAACTCTACAAAGAATCAAGGGATTCAATTTTACAAACCAAACCATATAGACAAAAAAAACCGATTTTTAATTAAAGAATTGAGTAAGGATCCCAAAATCCATACATCAATTTGAAATTGTCAATAGTTGTCCATGATAAATATTTGAAACACCAAAATTAGCAAGATCAGGAGGAAGCATTGTCATAATTTTGTGTAGGATTGAACAGAGAGAAACAAAAGAGGAAGAAGAAGAGGTGGATTTAGAAATCGCATTGAACAAAATTAATTACGGTTACACGTTGTACTTATCTGCATGTAGCTCCGGCTAAGATAAGTATAGGATCGGTTCCGAGAGGATATGCACTCCATTTTCCTCTTTGTTGCTGGAACTTTGTCCTTCTTTCTTCTTTTGTTGTCTTCTGAAATCGAGGGATTAGACTTTCTTAGTGTAAGTTATGTATAGTTTAAATTCAAACTAGTATTACAATAAATGTACAAAATAAACTAATCTTAGTCTTGAACTTAATTATTATGGATTACAATTAGGCCTTTACGCAACTTTTTCTTCCTTCATTTCATCAATATTAAATATTAAAACATAGTAACACAGTATCACATGATCAACTCACTGTAAACATAGTAACACAGTATCACATGATCAACTCACTGTAAATATCTTAGTCTTGACCTTAATTATTATCGATTAAGATTACGATTAAGAATTCAAGCGACTTCTTTCCTTCTTCATCAACAATTTTAAACCTTGAAAACTTAACAGCACAATATCACATAATCAACTCACTAAGTATCTTTTAAAAAAAAACATCTCACCTGACCTTGTCGAACTTTTAGAAGAGGATCGACAATGCACGGACAGCAGGAGAAGGCCGATCAAGAACTCCGCGAATCCATGATCTAGTTTGCTAGGGTTTCCAAGGTTTTAGAGAGAAAGAGAGAGGATGGTATTGGAGTTTTTAGGGAAAGAACCCGGTTACATGAGGAATTAATTGGAGGGAGATGGCAACAATATGGAATTAGTCCGGATATATATAACATATAAAGGTGAGAGGTTGGCCTTCAAGTCTCAATCCCCCAAGTCCGCCATCAAATTTGCCACTCTTTCCTGCTGGTCTGGATTCTCTACAACATTTGTTGTAGAAAAAGCCTACAATTATATATGTGGATCAATACTATTGGTGTATCTTAGTGGACCCCACAATTAAATAGTGTTTATATAATTTAATAAATTAATATTATTCATGGGGTTTACTGAGCGAGAAAATTTCATTGGCGAATTGTGAAGTTTTCTAGGATCTCTACGACCAAATCAACTTTTTTTTCCCTTGAATGAAGGCGACCAAATCAACATTAGATTACCATTTATTTGGTTTCATTTAGAAATAAAGTACATAAAAAAGGATTAATTGCACTTAAATAACCTATGGTTTTCCTTACTTTGCACTTATATGCCCTCACTTATATTTGGTAGCACTTATAAGCCCTAAAGTTTTTAAAAACTAGCACTTATATTTCCTCACTTGTTTTAGCAGAACTTATGCACCTATAAAGTTGTTAAACTTGTACTTAAATACACTCATTTATGCAAACTTGAGGGTATGTTAGAGGAATTTTAAAAATTGAGGTGCTCAAGTGCACAATTTAAAACTTGAGGTCGTGATAAGTGCTACCAAAACAAGTGAGGGTATATAAGTAAAAATTTTAAAAACATTAGGATAAGCTATTCTACCGAATACAAGTGAGGGTATATAAGTAAAAATTTTAAAAACATTAGGATAAGCTATTCTACGAATACAAGTGAGGGTATATAAGTGCAAACAGGGGAATCTATAGGGTATTTAAGTGTAATTAAACCCAAAACATACATGTAGTGTACTTACGGAAGTGATTGTTTTAAGAAATGTGAATTTTGTCCATTTTATTAAAAAGAGAGATTCAAATGAAATTAAGAAATGGCAATAACGTGTGCAAGTAGGGTGATTATCTAGAGTATGTAATTCTGGACGATATGTGGTGTCAATGACGCATCAAATTGGAGCTAAAGGGAATACACTTTCAACTTTACTTGAAAAAATATATGGTATACAATTTAAAATTTGGGTAACTTTCATTAAATCCCAATAATGATATTTAACTTCCAAAATTTTGAAACTCTCACTAAATTTCCTAATCCCTCCAACAATATTTCTATCCTAATGTGTGTGTGCATGCAGGTGATCGACCGAGCGGGTGGCGTAGCTGAATATTGGAGCTTGCGAGACACTGTTGTTTCTTCTCTTGAAAAGATGGCTAGTTAGCACTTAACTACCTCATAGTTTCTCTTAATCTGCACGTATATATCCTCCCATGTTTCTTGTAGCACTTGTAAACCGTAAAGCTTCTCTAATTTGCACTTTAATATCTTCGTTATACAAATGTGAAAATTTCCCTCAAAATTTTTCCAGATGACACTCACAAGCTAATTTTATAACTTTTAGCCTTTAGTATTTGTTGAATCTACTGATAAATAAGTCATAATAGTATTTTAAAATATTGACTAAATTGCACTTAAATACCCTACTATTTCCCCAAAAGTACTTATATACCCCAAGTTTTAAAATAGAGTAAATATATCCTCATTTGTTCCTCATGTGAATTTTATCCGAAAGGATGATAATGCCCTTCTTCAAAATAACCCCTCACCATTAACAAACTCTAATTTTTGTACTATTTCTCATAAAATTCACAAATTCTCTCTCCCAAATCTACAGTTATGCCTTAATTTTGCTGATTTGATAGAGATCTCGGTTCATGGGTTGTCGACGAGTTATCAAAGGAATTAAAGAAGAAGAAGAAGAACTTCATACAACCTTCTTTTCCCACAAAAATTTAAGATTTCAAAGCTTGAGAAATAAAGAAGAAGAAGAAGAAGAGAATGAATGACATTTAATAAGGAGAAAGGGGTAGGTGGAGTTGTCATCAATACAATAACTGATACTTGCTTGATGACATTTAAATAGTCATATGAGCAACACATAGGAATTTTCTAGAGAATAAACTCACGGCTGCTTAACTGAAGGTAACAATGTGCACCTTTTTCAAAACTCAAGGTATATGTGTTTGCTCTATTTTGAAATCGAGGGTATGTAAGTACTTTTTGTGGGGAACAATAGGGTACTTAAGTGCAACTTAGCCTAAAATGTAATCAGCATAAGTCTAAAATAGAATTAGGGTATGTTCAAAATTAAATTTAACTATAATTAAGTGTCAAAAGTACTTAAATTAGCTTATGAGTGTCCCAAGCAAATCTTTTAAAGTGCAAATCTTAGATACTACAGGGTATACAATTGCTACCACAAACAGTTGCGGTATGTAAGTAAAAAGCAAGGTAAACAATAAGGTAGGTAAATGCTAATTAGCCTACAAAAATACCAATGGCCAAAGGCAACATCTTTATGTTCGAACTTCTCCATAGAACATCCAATTGAAGACCCATTTCCTTATCAAATTGTACCTAAGTTCTAACCTCTGGATCCCTCCGTTATATATAATTAGAAATTGGTGATACTCTTAAAGCTACAAAATATATAGCACCACTTAACCGTATAAAATAATAACATGTGTCATATATTATTTTAATATTAAATTAGAATTCGATATGATGAGTTTTTCTATCTATAATTAGAATGCTCATCAAATTAAGTCTATCCAAAATAGGAAATTCTAATTATAATTAAATATTTGGTAATTTTAATTAAATCATAATTATCCATATTTAAAAAAATCAAATAGTCATATTTTTAATTCTCTTTAATTATCCATAATCCATAATAAAAAATCTAAAAATCACATTTTAATTTTTTTTTTTTATACATAAAGGAGGGATTAATGGTTTACTATTAGCCTTACGATTCCAAAAATTATCCCACGGATCTCCTTTATTTTTATCAATAAACCTTCAATAAGTATAACCATTTTGCATTAAGCGTACAAATTTTCTCAAACCTTCGATAAGTTTCGAATTTCAAAAATCATCAAAATATTTTGATTTTTATGCTTAACCCCATAAGGGCATTATCCCATTATTTTACACTGAGGAACATTATCCTTCAAGGCCAATATATACCTCTCAAATCATTCCTATTTGCAAATTAACCTATAAAATTACAAACAATTACTAAAAATATAAAAATTATAAATAGCCTTTGATAAATATGAAACTACAAACAACCCCTTGAAAATTTAAAATCACAAAACCCCTTTAAATTCTAAAATTAAAGAGAACCCTCTGAAAAATCTAAAATTACAAACCATCCCCTTTAAATTCTAAAATTATAGACAACCCCTTAAAACTCGAAAACTACAAACAGATCTCTTAAAAATATGATAATTACAAACAACCCCTTAAAAGCTAAAACTACAAAATGCCTCTGAAAATTCTAAAATTACAAGAAAAGCCTAAAATTCAAAACAAGTACAAACGACTACTAGAAATTTTCTAATATTACAAATAGTTCCCCAAAACCAAAAAATTACAAATAACCTCCTAAAAACTAAAAATTACATAGAAGCCTAAAAATAATAAACAACTATTATTAGGATTTTCTACCAAAACTTATTAAGAGTTAATTGAGAAAATGGAAAAATTCCATGTCCTTACTTTGTATTTCGTTATACGGAAAAAGCTCCCACTCAAGTTATTTACTTTTAAAAAGGAGCAACAATCCAAAAAAATTAGTACAATTTAAAATTTTAATAGAAGTAATTTTAATTTTTATAAGCAAAACTATAACTAAAAAGAAATTCATAGAGAACAAAAAAGTTAGATATACAAATTAAAAAACCAAATCAACCTATGCAAATATGGGTATAACACTTGTTTAATATAAGCCCAATGTCCAAAATATTTAGATTAGGGTCGGTGACCCTTCATTGTCAATCAATCAGATTGCTTATGTATATACTTCTCTACTAGTGTTATGTGAGGATGTAGTCTGTACAATAGCTCTTGTTTTAGTATTAAAAACTTTTATTTAGTACTAGTATTTGTTTAAGATGATATAATATAAGTAAAAATAGTATTCAAAAGTTACGAGGCGAAAAGACGCGAAAATCAATATTTACGCTGATTTCAGCCTTAGAACCATCAATAGTCTACAGTGACCAATCGATGATCAAAGTTCATCAATAGTGTGTAGTGAACAATCACAGAAATCTAGAGAATTGATTTTCAACCATCGATGCTCTATGGTAAACCATCAATAGTCACCACACCTCATCGATGGTGTATAGTGACCAATTGCAGATTTCTAAAAACTTAAAATCAAACCATCGATGATCTACAGGTACCCATCAATGATGCTAAGGGAACCATCAATGGTGAAGACGGTGTTTAGTAGATTTGAAGATTTAATCACAACCGTTCATTAATCCCTTTCATCTCCAATATATCACCACAATGTTTGGTAGATTTAAAGAGTTAATCACAACCGTTTGTTGATCTCTTTTATTGATGGGAAATAAATGATTACCTCCTAAAGTTGCAAGTATACAACCTTGATCAAGTTATAGTATAAAAGATTATCGATCCTGCGAGGAACGTGAAGAAGGAAGTTAATTAAGTTTGGTTCTTTGTTTGATTATGTGCGCGACAATTAGGAGTTATTCAAGAATAAAAGAAAAACATGGTGAAAGTGGTTTGTGAGAGATAAGAGAGAGTGGTTGTGTATTATGTGCAATAAAACGAGGAAAAAATGAGAGTGGAGAGATTAGAAAATGTGTGTGATAAAGCGAGGAAGAAAAATGAGAGTGGAGAGATTTAAAGATGAAGTGGTAAAGTGAAAATAAAAAGAAAAGGAGTTTGAGAGATGGAGAGTGATTGTGATTTGTGCAAATAAAAAGAAAAAGAAATCAAGAGAGGAAAAGAAAATTGAAAGAAAAAGAAATCAAGAGAGGAGAAAGAAAATTGAAAGAAAAACAAACAAATGAAAAGCAAGGATAAGAGGAAAATAAAAAGGTAAAGTATGGAGGATTAATTAAAGATATGAGGAATCTAGAATAGATCCACTTAGCTTATCTCAATCTTATGGGAATAAGTTGGATTTGTTAGCTAGTTTCAAACAATCTCTAGGGATCCCACAAATATGAGCTCCACACTTAGAAAGGGTAATTCCTAGAGGGTTCTAGCCTCAAGGTGAATTAAAGAAAAAGAAAAATCTATACTAGAAAGTAAATACAAGAATTAAAGACATTGCATGAAAGTAAATTGCATGAAAGTAAATCTAAGCTACAAAGCATATAAATGAACAAGAAATGAAAAGAAATGTAAAAGAAAATAAAATAGAAACCTACAACTCGATCTTCATCTCATCCTCCTTTGGTCCTTGGATAAGAAGAAGAGAAAGGAAATTGAAGGGTGAAAAATTTTATTTATTGTGTAACAAAAGTTATAATTTTGGAAGGTCTTCTCAATTAAGAGTAACCCTCCTCTCCAAATAGAGTTTTACAAAATATTTCACACTCAAAACCCTCGATTTCACCCTATTTATAGCCCAATGGAGTTGATGTGAACCATTGGATCAACTTGGCCACCAAGGAAGAGAATTAGCACTTAATTAAATTGCGAACCAACCGACGCAATCGATTTCATTAACCTGTTGGCTTCGATCGATAGTCGACCGGTTGGTTTCCAACCGAATTTATCTTTTCTTCATTTTCTTCACGAATTTCTCTTGGATCACTTTGGTATCTTGGGCCTTCGTTTGTCTTTAGATTTAGGCTTCAAAAATTGGTAGAAATTCATAGAATTTGAGTCATTTGGGATTTTATTCATTATTTCTTTATTTGCCTCCAAAATAAGATAAAAATAATTATTAGTAATATCTTTATTCATATAAAATAGGTAATGAGAGTATAAAAATATAATTAAAATGTGATAATCAAATACCCCCACACCTAAACTTTTGCTAGTCCTCTAGCAAAGAAAATAAAAAGAAAACCTAACTCACTTTCGGGAATGTGGTTGTATTTAGCACATACAACAAGCCTTTAAACCCCTAGGTTACCCTAGTGGACGAGTTGTAGTCTCGTGAGGGTTTGCAAGAAATATACCCATAAAATTCAGTCAACTTGCCAATTTAAAGAAGTTAATGAAATAATTAAATCATTTGATATATTCAACCATTCCAAATGAAGTTGGTTAATACTCAAGAAAACGCTTTTATCATAACTCCAATGTAATTTTCTTAAGAAAATCTTTTCATCACAGTTATACAAAACCAAGTTTAACTTAGAAAAATAAAAGTTTTGAAGAGAACATGCTAGCTCTTTGTTTCAATAAATTTTCAAGTCTCTTAATCAATTTATTTTTCAAAAATATATAAATATAACTATATAGATATATTTGTTATATATATATATATATATATATATATATATATATATATATATATATATATATATATATATATATATATATATATATATATATATATATATATATATATATATATATATATATATATATTCCATAGTGATTTTGTTCTACTTTGTCGGGCTTTCTAAGTGACCATTAAAGAGTTTTGGGCCAATGTATCCCAATCCAAGTGGGCTTAGGTCATTAAGTATGAAAATACTCCTTGGGCTTAATTACTCACCAACTTAGGCTTAATAAGATAGAACCACATTGAGTTCAAGATTTTTCTTTTATTTATTTATTTATTTATTTTATATATATATATGAGGTATATATTTATATATGAGTACATGTATATTTTTAAAAGATATATAGATTAGGACAACTTGAAAATTTATTTTTAACTCTAAGCTAAACATGCAAAAATTTCATTACTTTAAAATCTAAGTTATGACTTGAGTGAAGTATACTACTTTGAAAATCATTTCTTAAGAAATTTATTTGGAGTTATTATAAAAGGTAAACTTGAGTGTAGAACTAGTTAAAGATTAGAAGACTTAAATTCTATCAAATAGATCAATTATTAATCAACTCTATTAAGTTGGCAAGTGACTATATATATATATATATATATATATATATATATATATATATATATATATATATATATATATATATATATATATATATATATATATATATATGAAAAGAGGAAAAATAACATAAAAAAGAAAAAATGGTAAGAAAAAGAGGAAAAGCTGACTAAGATAAAGAGCAAAATGACTAATTCCCACCCTCACACCTAAATTTTGCATTTTCCTCAATGCAAATTCTATTATGCACAAAGTAAAACAGATAATAATTGAAGCACTTACATTTGTTCTACTAGTTTTGAACAATGATAAAAATTCAGAATTACCTTCAAGATGAGGGGTGAAGCCAAAATTTATTCTCTTTTATTATTATTTTTAAAATAAAGAACAACGAAACTCTCACATGAGAGAAGAATAAATTCTTTTATTATTATGAGACAAAAATAAAAATATAGAATAAAAGATAAAACATGAGAAGCTCACATTCTACATTAAATCCTATATTATTGCTGAAAATTCTACCCTAAATTTAAAGAATTTCAAAATGATATAATCAGCGATGTGCTTAAATTCTAAAAATTCCAAGATTTTCAATGATTTTTACGACAAATAATGGTAGGTATTATTGGCGTTATGCATTTTGAACTTAGATTTTTATTAATAAAAATTTGACATTTTGGTTCTTTGTTTCAAAATCTAAGCTCATCAAAAGAGTTCCTCAAATGTTGCATTCAAAAGGCATGTATTCAACACAGTTTCCTCATTTTGAAAAACAAAATCTGATTTTTTTAAGATTTCCAGCTCCTCATGAAAGATTTCCTCAAAACTAAGGTCTGATTTATTCTCTTCTTCTTCTATCTCTTTAATCAAGCTTTCCTGGATGTAATTTATTTCCATTGATTGATTATCTGGTTGGTTTCCTGGGTTAAAAATATTAAGATCAGCAGTTAAATTTCTAAAGGACAGCTTCATTTTACTAGTTCTACAGTTGATGAGAGCATTAGAAGTGGCTAAGAAAGGTCTTCCTAAGATAACAGGTATTTATCCTTTGGGATTGGAAACAGGCTTGTAGGCGTTAAAATTGCTTATCAATACCCAAACAAGACTTCGTAAGCGGTGGGTTGGTGGCCAAGCGATCCATCGGCTAGCGACGAAACGCCGTCGGCGTGATTCGCCGCAAAAAGCATAAAGCGGTCGGCGAACCCATGAAGTGAGTCGGCGAAGGCGTCTGAGCAATGAAAGCAGCGTCGTGGAAAACAAACAGCAGCCAGCTCAACGAGTTGGCTAAACTCAAACGTCGGCGAGGCGGGATCAACCGTACTTAGTCCGTCGATGCAAACGCAGCCGCTTGAGCTCGAAGTTGATCGGACACGGACTCAAACACAGCGGCAACATCACCGAGCAAAACCGAGCCCGAAGACCGAAGAATCGACGAAGAAACGACGGAGGAGTCGACGAAAACCACGCCGAGACGACGAGCCAAGGACGTAGCCAAGACTCCCCCAAGGGTGGCTCGGCCACTTTGGCCAGCCACCCCACCAACTTGGCCGAGGTGCTCGCCAGTGGCAGGAGGCTCGACCACTTTGGTCGAGCCACCCCGCCAAGTGGTCGAGGAGGCTCGACCACTTTGGTCGAGCCACCCCGCCAACTTGGTCGAGGTGCCTCGCCAGGGTGAGGTGGCTCGGCCACTTTGGCGAGCCACCTCGACGACTTGGCGGGAGTGCCGGCCCAGTGGTAGGGGAGGCTCGGCCGCTTTGGGCCAGGAGCCACCTCGGCAGAAGTGGCGAGGAGGCTCCGACCACTTTGGTGGAAGCCACCGACAAGCAGCGGAGTGCCTAAACCAGTGGCAGTGGCTTTCGGCTCCCCTGTAGGCCCACCTCGGCCCAGTGGCTCTGAACTAAGTGGTAGAAACCACTTGGCTGTGGCATCACACCCTTTATAAATGGGGGTCTTGAAGCAAGGGGATTTTTTCGACGGGGATTTTTCTTGGATTTTGGCGAACTTGGAAGAGCCTCGCGAGATCTCTGACGCTGTTCAGAACCGGCGAGCTCAAGTCCAATGACGCCGATCTATAAGCGGAAGGTAATTGAACTTCGTGTATTAATACGAGTCAATGTGATTTCTCTAGTAGATCTCACCGCTCCGTGATCCTCTCCTTCGTGAGTGTGATCCCCGGCGATCCTCTCCTTCGTGAGTGTGATCCCCTCGGGCTTCGTTTCCTTGAAGCGAGGCCTTCCGCGTCTGTAGTTTGAACCGGGTTTACACGGAGGTCGAATTGCTTGGTGAGTCAGGGACCGAATAAAAGTCCCGCTTGCGGGCAAAGAGCCCTAGCGATGTGCTTAAATTCTAAAAATTCCAAGATTTTCAATGATTTTCTGACAAATAATGGTAGGTATTATTGGCGTTATGCATTTTGAACTTAGATTTTTATTAATAAAAATTTGACATTTTGGTTCTTTGTTTCAAAATCTAAGCTCATCAAAAGAGTTCCTCAAATGTTGCATTCAAAAGGCATGTATTCAACCAGTTTCCTCATTTTGAAAAACAAAATCGATTTTTAAGATTTCGACTCCTCATGAAAGATTTCCTCAAAACTAAGGTCCGATTTATTCTCTTCTTCTTCTATCTCTTTAATCAAGCTTTCCGGATGTAATTTATTTCCATTGATTGATTATCCGGTTGGTTTCGGGTTAAAAATATTAAGATCGCCAGCTAAATTTCTAAAGGACGCCTTCATTTTACTAGTTCTACGCTTGATGAGAGCATTAGAAGTGGCTAAGAAAGGTCTTCCTAAGATAATGTGTATTTATCCTTTGGGATTGGAAAAGCTTGTAGGCGTTAAAATTGCTTATCAATACCCAAACAAGACTTCGTAAGCGGTGGGTTGGTGGCCGACGATCCATCCGGCGGCGACCGAACAGCCGTCGGCGTGATTACGCCATAAAGCGCGAAAGCGGTCGGCGAACCCATGAAGTGAGTCGGCGAAGCGTCTGAGCAATGCAACGGCGTCGTGGAAAACGACGCGAAGCTCAACGAGGCGAGTTGGCTAAACTCAAACGTCGGCGAGGCGGGATCAACCGTACTTAGTCCGTCGATGCAAACGAGCCGCTTGAGCTCGAAAGTTGATCGGACACGGACTCAAACACAACGGCAACATCACCGAGCAAAACCGAGCCCGAAGACCGAAAGAATCGGCGAAAGAAGCGGCGGAGTCGGCGAGGAAACCACGCGAGGCGGCGGGCCAGCGGCTTGACCAAGTGGCCAGGTGGCTCGGCCACTTTGGTCGAGCCACCCCGCCAACTTGGTCGAGGTGGCTCGGCCACTTTGGTCGAGCCACCCCGCCAAGTGGTCGAGGAGGCTCGACCACTTTGGTCGAGCCACCCCGCCAAGTGGTCGAGGAGGCTCGACCACTTTGGTCGAGCCACCCCGCCAACTTGGTCGAGGTGCCTCGCCAAGGGTCGAGGTGGCTCGGCCACTTTGGTCGAGCCACCCCGCCAACTTGGTCGAGGTGGCTCGCTAAGTGGTGAAACCACTTGGCATGTACACCCCTTTTGTATAAATGGGGGTCTTGAAGCAAGGGGATTTTTTCGACGGGATTTTTCTTGGATTTTGGCGAACTTCAAGAGCCCTCGCAGATCTACGACGACGGTTCCGGAAGCACCGGCGAGCTCAAGTCCAATGACGCCGATCTATAAGCGGAAGGTAATTGAACTTCGTGTCGACTCTGGTCAGCTGTGATTTCTCCTAGTAGATCTCACCGCTCCGTGATCCTCTCCTTCGTGAGTGTGATCCCCGGCGATCCTCTCCTTCGTGAGTGTGATCCCCTCGGGCGCCGTTTCCTTCGTGAAGCGAGCCTTCCGTCTGTAGTTTGAACCGGGTTTACACCGTGATCGAATTGCGCGTGGTCAACGGACGAATAAAAGTCCCGACGCGAGGGCAAAGAGCCCATAGCGAGATCCGGAAAATAGAGATCCTCGTGTTTGTTCACAAAAGGAAGAAAGTTGTAATTTTCGTTTTCATTGTATGCCTAAAATAAAGGCATTTCTCTTTTGTTTGAATTTTGTTGTAGGCCAACGGCCGCATAACGAAGTTTAAACAGAGCAATGAATAACAAACCAACTTTCCGCGAACAAGGCGCGACCACGGTGGGAATAGCGGCTTCGACAAAAGCCGTCGTGTCGCCGCGGATCCGATCGGTCATCGAGGAGGTCGAGTTCGAGTTCGACCGTAAGAAGTATGAAGAATACCTCTCCTCCTCGTCCGATCCGGTTCCCCATAAGTCCAAGATGGTCTCCGTGCGCAGGAAGACCGATCGGCCTCGAATCGCGGAGGCAAGAAAATCCACCACCACCGGCCGCCAAGACTGCAGCGACGGTGGTTCCCCGCCCTAACAACGCCAAATCTTCGTAACCCCTATCTCCGCAGGGTCGATTCCGCCAATGGCGTTGTGACTCTCTCAAGAGAGCCCGTCAAAAGCGGCGTCGGCGCTGGCGAAACAATTAGCCCAGCGAAAGAGTCAATGGATGGGGTCCGCTATGAGGCGGATCTAAGATCTAAGTTGACTCAAAGTGAAATCACGAGATCGTAGCCGATTCCTGAGGCGGCGGCGAATGAATGGGTCGAGTCAAAGCGGAACCGTTCGCTTCGAGGGCGTATCCGAGAGCGCCCAGCTCCTCGCAAGCACGGGCTTTGGTGCAACAAGCCCGCGAAGTTGAAGAAGGAGGCGCCAAGAAGTCGCCGACAGTCGGCTAGCTTGAAACCCAAGTCCATCGAAGCTTCAACTCCGGCGAACCCGGCATCAAGCCTAGCTGCGCCCGCAGGCCAACTCGCTCCGTGCTCAAATTAGAAATCGTGAGCACCTCAACAAAATGGGATTGATGCAGAAGTTACCTCGGTTATGCACCCAAACTTCCGTGAAGCCAACTCGCGCACGACCGGCGGGCTTGCGTTAAGGATCGCCTAGGTCCGCTAAAGGAATCACGGGTCACTCGATACGGGAGTCGCACCCACAAAGACAAGAAGAAACTGCGGTACGCGCAGCCGGGCTTAATCGAAGTCAGAGGCGTCGAAGATTCACACGATGCGTCGTGGCAGTGACTTATGAAAGGCCTATTTGTTCTCGAAGGAGGCTCTCATCGGCGATGACAGCGTTATACACGAGTACCAACCTACGATAGGTTGCTCCGGTATTCATACCGACGAAGTTGTACTATCGCGGCCGGGGTACGAGTAAATCCCGAAAGAGGAACGCCCCGTAACCAAACATGCCCCGCTTGTGCTCAAACCGATCAAGGCGTGTTATCGAGTGCAACCGCTAAAACGACTCGAGAAGGCGCCGGTCTTTGATAGGCTCGACGCGAATGCCCAACCCAAGTCAAGACGCTCAAGAAAAGATGGGCGCCTGCATGGCGAATTGCCGAAAGTGTTACCATCAACATGACCAGCAGAGGGACGCCACACGCGTCGCTCTCGGCATCGCAACTAATGACTCGATGCGGTCCGGACCTAGACGACCCAATTATCGCAACATGCGAAGGGATTACCCTCGATGATGAAGTGTCGGATGCGGCTCGCGATGGCTTCCGATAATACAATTTCGAGCATAGGACAACCTCGCGAGGCGTTCATGATCAGCGCGGAACAAGTGTCCCGTGATGCTTGAAGAGGCCCTAACCAAGCAAAAGGACAACTTTAAGCTTGAAATGGAACCGCCATGCGCCAGATGAGAGCAATGCATGACCAACAGATCCACGCAATAATGAACCGCCAAGGCGAAGTCAAGTCGTCGCAATAATGTCAACTTAACAGATAGCGACACGGACAGAGAAGGAGGCTGAAACGTAGATGATCATGCTGCTCGGCAAAACGCTAGCGATAACACCGTCATTCCTCCCCACGGAGACATAGGGGAGAATGAGAAAATAAAGACCTTGAGAGCAAAATCAATACTTTGATTTCCGCCAAGAGGTAAAGAAGACGGGCATACCATGTCCTTGCAGAGTGGGAATCAATCCGTGATCCGATAAAATTCAACCTCATCAACTTTACACCGTTTGGCGGAAGGGATCGCCCACTCAGACTTGATCTACTTCAAGTCTCATCTAGGTGTTATCTCCGCAACGAGCCCTTGATGGTTCGGTCATTCGTTGGCACCCTTCGTGGAGCCGCCTTCGATTGGTACCGCCTCAAACCGTGGAGCATTAATAGTGGGATGATATGGAGGCCATGTTTCTCACCAATTTCTTCGGCGATGACACGAGGTATCCATCGGGTCTTTGTTGGACGAAACAAAGACGGGAAACAAATGGACAACTTCGCCAAGAGGTTCAGAAATAAGGCAATGAATTGCCGAGATCCGATAACGAGAAGTTCATTCTCAAACTTGTCATAGCAACTCGTCATTGGACGTGTTGGAAGCAATGGGAACCGCACCGCCCGAGACCCGAAAGATTTAAGGATACGTGGAGAGCAAGCCGAGCGATTCCGAGAAGGAAGAAAGCGGAAAGAGGTCAGCCTATGGTGGATACTCATAAGCGTAACTTTGTCCCCGTGGCAAAGGTAAAGCGCCGACAAAGTCGTAGGCGCTAATCAAGCGTTGACTGCAACCACAACCGGTCGCAACAGCGTGCACCGGCAATCGCGCCTCAATGGCGCCAACAAACTCGAATCGAAACCATCCGGTTCGAGGTTTCCCAAGACTTACTCGCTCAAGGACGAGGAAGTTCCGCATCTTTAAATACCTTTGGAGAACAATAAAATCCAGCTTGCCCCCAATTGTAAAACCAAGAGGAGGCAAACAAGGTTCTGAATCCTAAATCTGCGCTTACCACGGGCGGTACACCATCCTACAAAGTTCGCTACCATCTCAAGGACAAGATCGTGACTTGATCTACTTCAAGTCTCATCTAGGTGTTATTCCGCAACGAGCCCTGATGGTTCGGGTCATTCGTTGGCACCCTTCGCGGGAGCTGCCTTCGATTGGTACTGCCTCAAACCAGGAGCATTAATAGTCGATGATATGGAGGCCATGTTTCACCAATTTCTTCGACGATGACCGAGGTATCCATCGGGTCTTTGCTGGACAGAAACGTAAAGACGGGAAACAAAGGGACAACTTCGGCCAAGAGGTTCAGGAATAAGGCAATGAATTGCCGAGATCCGATAACGAGAAGTTCATTCTCCAAACTTGTCATAGCAACCCGTCATTGGACGGTTGGAAGCAATGGGAACCGACCGGCCCGAGACCCGGAAAGATTTAAGGATGTGGAGAGCAAGCCGAGCGATTCTCGAGAAGGAAGAAAGCGGAAAGAGGTCACCTATGGTGGATACTCATAAGCGTAACTTTGTCCCCCGCGGGCAAAGGTAAAGAAAGTCCAGACGCTAATCAAACGCTCAACCGAACCACAACAAAGCAGCCGCAACAACGCGCACCACGAATCGCGTTCTCAATGGCGCCAACAAACTCAATCGAAACCATCCGGTTCGAGGTTTCAAGACTTACTCGCTCAAGGACGAGGAAGTTCCGCATCTTTAAATACCTTTGGAGAACAATAATCCAGCTGCCCCCAATTGTAAAACCAAGAGGAGGCAAACAAGGTTACGATCCTGGCATCACGCTACTACTGTGGCGGTACACCATCCTACAAAGTTCGCTACCATCTCAAGGACAAGATTCGTGCCTTGATCGATGTTGGAGTCATTAATCTCAAACCCTCTAAAGAGAAGAAGGTGGGAGCAAATGCACTCTATAAGCTTGGATCGCCTTCGATTGGTTCCAACCAACGCCAGCCAGAAGGTAGGAATGAAGATGGTAATGAAGATCCTCACGGCAACGTGAGAAGGGGCTCGCATCGCATTACGACAAAGAAACGGAGAAATCCTTTGGTCCACTCCCGACCTAAGAGACCATCGCTGGACTACATCCTCGCCAAAAGGAAGTCTAAGGGAAAAGGCAAACTATGCCATGTTGCTTCAAAGAATTCCGAGAAGGATGATGAAGTCTTTGCCACAAGGAGTGGACACACGGCTACAAATATCCGGAGACCCAGATCCAAACGCCGAAGACGCCGGCCAACTGGGTGGTCAATCCTCTCACTTGTGCGAGAAAGGGCAACAAATGCACGATCGCCAAAGAAAAAGTACCAAGCAAAGGAGAAACAACCTCAGGTCCGTGAAGCTCAAATCCCGGCGCCCCGATTCAATCGCCCGACAGTGAGGGATAGACCGGAACATCGAGCTCTCCATACCGCTTTGATGTCATGGCCCAATTGGCAAACATCCCGGCTAGGATAACTCTCTACGAAGGTTCGACCGGCCAAGGAAACCCGGAAGCTCTACAGAAGCTCGTCGACTCGAAGTCTTTCACCCATTGAGCCGAATCCGAAGAGTCGGCCCAACAAGGTAACCTTATGGGCTAAGCGCTTCCATGATTACTTTTACAAAGGAGGATATGCATCGAAAGATTCCAAGCATGAAAGACCGCCAGACTTCACGTGGTATATCGGCCCAGGTTAACCGGATCCAAGTCGATCCGGTTCACTGCCGCATCATGCCTCAAGGCCATGTATCATCTTGGAATCCCTCGCCAAGAAGTCAAGGCCGACGTACGCGATCTACGGTTTAACACCGGTCTCCGCCTTGGTAAGATCCGAATAAAGTGCCAAATGGGGACTTAAAGTCCAAGTCACCGCTATGTGATTGACGTAGACTTCCTATAACTTCATCAGGTCGACCTTGGATCCACGGTAACGCTATAGTCCCATCTACTCTTCATCGTCTCAAATATGTAGACACGAATAATGAGGTCAAGACGGTGGTCGCGACAAACAACCGCTTAAGGGGATGGAGAATTATTTTACCGATTCTCTCCTCTACTAATGAGTCCTAATCGAATCATCTACCAAGGCACGGACAAATGTGAAGAAGCCGACATCGGGGCTTGATTATAGTGGTGGTTTTGTTTTAAAGACATTGTACCCCTTGTAATCAATCTTGACGATGAAGAATCGCCGATGAACATTGTAATTGGCAAATTGCCGATGAATCAATAAATGACGCATTTAGAGTATCCTTTGTCTTTAAATGATGTAATGACAGTTTATACAAAGATCCGAGTTGCACTTGCCAACTCGGTCATCTTGCTTTACACAAAAGCAGCCCGACTCCTTTGGGACGCTCGCCATCCCACTAAGATCGAGTAGTGAAAAAGACTTGGTTTACGGTAAAGGAAATGCGCCCAAAGACCAATCATTTCTTAGAAAACGATGAAGACTAAGAATGAGCCTATCCTCCACACATTCAGATATAGTCCGTAAACACCGGGTATCATGAAGAAGTGGGGTACAACTTGACACAAGGAGAAGGCCTATGTTTTGAGGTCCTCGAGTCCCTCCTAAAGCGCATATGTCCCAAGAGGGAAGCCGGATAACTACTATGCATTTAGAAGGGATTGGGATACGAGTCCTCCTCGTAAGATGAATGCTCGTGGTCGATTGATAATAATCCACCGAAGAGGGAGACTAACATTCGCCCCGATTCTTTCTTGGGATTCGGACACCACTCTGAGAAGCTTTCAAGGCTTTGATGTCAAATATGGCTACTGGCCGATCCGCTACTATTGAGGGTGATGAAGACATGCCAACATGGGAAGACCCATGGATCCATCAACTCGTAGAGAGCTTTGGGGATAGATTCGAACAAAGAGAACCCCCACTAAGGACGAGGTAGTCCGTGTTAATATGGGTGATGAGGAGCATCCTAAGCTCATAAACATCAGCAATACTCTTCCCTAAGAGAAGGAAGAGTTGATCGCCTCTAATCGGGAGTATATCGATGTATTCGCTGAGCTACGAGGACATGCCAGACTCTCACCCTAATGTGGCGACACATCATCGCCAACATCAAGGTGGATGTCAAACCCGCCAAGCAACCGCGAAGACTTTCGGCCCACAAATCTTGCGTGCAATCGTTGATGAAGTGAAGAAACTCATAGAATCGGATTCATCGAGGAAATTCAACATCCGGATTGGGTGGCTAATATAGTCCCGGGCCATGAAGAAGAATGGCTCGATTAGGATCCGTGGTCGACTACGAGACTCGCCGCTGCCCAAAGATGACTTTCTCTCCCAATCACCGATGTCATAGTTGACAATACGCGGTGGATTCGAGAGGATGTCCTTTATGGATGGCTTCTGGTATAATCAAATCAAAATGCACCCGATGACGCCAAACACACAGCTCTAACTTCATCGGATATATTTTGCTACGGTCATGCCATTCGGTTTAAAGAACGGTAACATACCAGCAGCAATGACGGAGATTTTCCAGATCATCTTCGAAAACGGTCGAATGCTACGCCGACGATTTGGTCGAAAAGCCGGACAAAGAAGATCACATCAAAGATCTTAGAACGGTATTCGAGCTCATGCGAACTCATCAACTAAAGATGAATCCTCAAATCCTTCCTTGGGATGTCCAAGCAAGTTTCGGCTTCGCCGCCACCGACAAAGGAATCCACGCCGATCCCGACAAAGTGAAGGCCATTCAAGAGTTGCAACCTCCAGAAATCTAAGAGAACTCGGGTTACAAGGACGATTGGCGACATCCACGGTTCATATCGAACCTATCCGAAGTGCCACCGCCTCCAAGTTGAACAAGAAGGCGGTCGCTTATTTGGGACGACCGCCGTAAAGCGCTTGAAGAGATCAAATCATATCTCGCTAAACCTCCCGCTTGTTACCGTTGTGGAAAACCGCTCCTGATCTACGCCAAGGCTTCGGATCACTCGTTACTTTACTCGCGCAGACGACGACATGCCGTCACCAACAGCGCTGTATTACCCGAGTCGAACATTGGTCGGTGCCGAAGTCTCGATACCCAATGGTCGAAGCGGTTCTTGCATTAGTGTTCGCGATTCAAAATGCGACACTATTTAGTCGGACGGGCGATTTATGTTATCTCTAGCGTAAATCGGTCGAATCTTTATGACCCGGCCGGCTTCAATGAGTTGGCGTTTGGCAAAATAGGCCTTGCTCTTGTCCCAATACGACCGCACTTCAAACAACGAAGTCACCAAAGGGCAAGCGATTTGCGATCTCTTGAACGCCAGCTTGACAGGGCGGTTGAGGTATATGATGATCTTCGGATGAACTCGGGAAGTCAACACTCGTCGCACCAACAAATATGGCGATTGTATTTTGATGGAGCTTCTCGGGCCACTAATGTAGCAAGTACCCCGGACGTTCTAAAATCTCGGTGAGTCGGAGTTGTCTTGATTTCCGGGAATCATGTCATGCCCGTGCTTATTCACTCACGAACCTGTTCCAATAGCGTGGCGAATACAGCAGCACTTCTTATGGGATAACCGGGTCGAATATCTCGGCGTATGGAGATTCTGGCCCGATAGTTAAGCGGTCGTGGTGACTCTGAAGTCGGGAATCGGATCTAATCCCCTATCATCGGATAGGCTGTTGAAATAGCGGACTCATTGAAGAGTTTTTCATCGAATATATTCAGCCTCCAAAACGCTTATGCGGATGCCTTGGCGTTAAACGTAGCCGTTAGCACTGACTTCCGAGACGAGCAACTAGTTCGGTCGGGACTCACCAACTCTTTGTACCATTATACGAAGAGTGCGAAAGATGAAGGGGTAATTACCAAAGAGGTACATACAACCCAAACCAAATTGGAGCCGAGATTGGCTTTCCTATCATCGACTACGCCTTGCATGGAATTTTGCCGTAAGATGTGAAGGAGAGAGTCAATCCGCGAAGAGCTCCAAGATTCTTTATGACACGTAAAACCCGGATGCTATATCGTCGGGTACGATGGTCTTTACTCCGATGCCTTTCAAACAAGGAGGAGAAGAAGTCCTTGAAACACGAAGGTGAATGTGGTGCGCATCGGCTGGTCCCAAGCTCTACGAGCGAATCAGAGAATGGGCTACTTTGGCCCACAATGATTAATGACGCAATGGCACGCCGGAATGCCACGCGGTCACCACGCGAATTATATGCATCGACCTCCCGAAAGCGCTGCATCCTTCGCCACATCTTGGCCATTCGAGACATGGGGAATGGATGTTGTAGGTCCTATCTTTCCTCGGCCAAAGGCGATCGGTTTATTCTAGCGATCACCGACTACTTCCGCTGGTCAAGCGATCCCACTAAAGGAAGTAAAGGCGAAAACCGTCAATTTATCAAACACCATGTCATCTATCGACATGGTGTCCCAAGACGGATCGCATGACAACGGTCCTCAATTCATCGGCAATTCCTTCATCCGGTTTTGCGAAATTCAAGATACAAGACGCTCTTCAACACCTATAATCCACCGCAAATGGATTAGCCGAGGCGCTCAACAAGACCATCATTAAAATTCGCCGAAGCTTGTGAAGAGTAACAAGCGAGACCGGGATGATAAACTCGAGAAGCACTCGGGCATATCGCACAACGGATCGTGACGCCAACAGAGCGACCCTGCTCCACGGTTTACTGCGTGAAGTTCCCTTGAAATCCAGATTCGTACTTCGATCGCCTTTCAACAGATGACGACCAAGAACAACATCAAAAACGCCTCAAGAGCTTGAGATGTTAGATGAGAAGCTTGGAGGCTCAACAATGCATTGAGTTCTATCAAGCTAGAATGTCAAGGGCTTTCAACAAGAAAGTTCGACAGAGAACCTTTAAGGAGGGAGATCTCGCCCCGCCGCCGACGCCGATAATCCTCACCTCCAAGAAGAAAGGTAAATTGAACCCAAATGGGAAGGACCGTTCATAGACCGCGATCTATTCAAGCGGTGCATATCGCCTTATCACCTGAGAATGGCGGCCAGGCAATTAATCTTAGATAAATGGAAGTTTACGAAAAGTATTATCCTTAGTACACTTAGGATAACCCATTTTGGTGGGAAGTTCCTCAGAGAATATCTCACTCATTCTCATGAGGATAACCCTAAGTTATCGTGTTTTCCTCCAAAATTCTCTCACCGATCAAATTCATTGATGGTGGGCCCACTAAAAATCTCCCTGGTTCAACCACCAGCAAAGTCCCCTCTCGATTCCTTCCATGAACGAGAGGTCCACTTTCAAATTCTGGTTAGCAATCCTATAAGAGCGAAAGCTATCCGTACCCTTCCAAGATTCTCGGAGTGGAGACCCCACTCTTAGTTTCTCATCGGGAAATAGAATACATTCTTCCTTTCCCACATTCACCTGGAGATAGGATACATCCTTCCTCTTCAGAAGCAAGAGATAGAATATATTCTTCCTCTCTTGTCTTAGATTCTCGGAGTGGAGATACCACTCTTAGTTTCATCCTTCAAGATTCTCAAAATGGAGATCCCATTTTTAGTCTCTTTCACTGGAAACAGGACAAAAATCCTTCCTTTCCAGGACCCGGAGATAGGAGACAAGATCCTCCTTCCTCTCCATCAGTAAGAGATAGGATACAAAACCTCCCTCTCTTATTCGTGAGCTTCCGGAGATAGGACACAAAACCTTCCTCTCCACTTTCAAGAGATAGGACACAAAACCTTCCTCTCTTGTTCATCCTTTACCCGGAGATAGGAGACAAGATCCTCCTTCCTCTCCACCTTTGGGAAATAGAATACATTCTTCCTTTCCCACCCCAACCAATCTTATGCCGGTTCAATCCTTCTCCGGTCAAAAGAAGGTGCCAAGATTCATCCTGGGGTATTTCATCCCGAAACCTAAGAAGGGATGAAGTCGACGCCTAACACGCGTCGCCGGTTTAGTCTTTCTCCGATTGAAGAAGACACCAGAGTTTGATTCTGGGGTATTTTATCCCGAAGCCTAAGAAGGGATAAAGCCAACGCCTCACACGCGTTGCCGGGTTAGTCTTTTCCGATTGAAGAAGACACCGTGAGTTTGACTCGGGTATTTTATCCCGGCCTAAGAAGGGATAAAGCCAACGCCACACGCTGCTGTCGGGTTAGCCTTCCGTAAAAACAAAAAGCGAAGTCATTATTCAACATCGTAGCATTAAGTCTAAGAGAGTTTCATTCTTTTAGCACAACGTTGTGTGTAGAACGGATTCGATAATCTACACGCTAGCCCAATTCAAGCGGTAGTTGGTAAAGGCTAATCAAATCCGTTGAAGGCCGGGGTCGGCCAATAACCCTAAAGTCGACGCCTAACAGCGTCGCCGGTTTAGTCTTTCCCCGATTGAAGAAGACACGAGTTCGATTCGGGTATTTCATCCCAAGCCTAAGAAGGATTAAGCCAACGCCACACGCTGTCGCTAATTCTTGCCCGTGAAGGAGTACCGAGCCTATGTATTCAATATCATAGCAACAAGTCTAGAAGAGTTTCATTCTTCCAAAGACAACGCCACGCGGAACGGATCCGTGATAATCCGCGACGCTAGCCCAATTCAAGCGGTAGTTGGTAAAGGCTAATCAAATCCGTTGGCGGTGAGGGTTTGCCAAAATCCTATAAGTATTATGGTTAATTATTTCGGCGAAATAAAAGAATCATAATAGAGCACAAAAGAGGACGAAATATGTTTTATTGATAAAAGACCGAAGTTACACAAGTTTTCTAAACGGCAAATTTATGACAGCAAATTTGCTGCTTTAACTCGGATACTTCATTAAGGAAAGCTTGTTGAAGTTCCTCCGGCTCACCAAAGTCTCCTCGCTGCCGTTAAGGGCCTCCGCAGTCCCCTTCTTAATGTCAACCAGCTTCTGTTTCGAGAGTTCAAATTTCTCGGGCACGACCGCGAGAGTCTTTTCTTTGTTGGCCTTCGTCAGCTTCAAGACAATCAGGCTCTCCCTCGCCGCTTAGGGTTCCTGCTCGAGCTCTACTATCCTCGCCTCCTCGAATGGCTGACAAGACCAAAAGTGTCCCACGGAAGACGAAGCTTCAAAGAACAGCGGTCTCCAATGATGCACCCGCCTCACGCATGTGAACTTCGAGTCCAGAATAACACAAGCATCCCGCCAGCCGTCAGCGAATACCGCTCGCTCTCTATATATGAGGAGAACCCGGCTACCTCAAAATCTTGTGGACTTTGGAACTTAACCTCCAAATGGTCGAAATCATCAACAAATGGCCCGGGCAGACTCAATCTTCCAGATATTCTCTCATGTCGCCTAGCCCTACTCCAAATAGGATTACGAGTACAAACTAATTCCTAACGAGAAGTTCCTGGAGAATATTACCATATTCTTAAGGATAACTCGATAACCCTCAATTTCCTCCCGCTGTGGAACCTCAAGGAGGGATAAAATTCTGACGAGGCTTATATCGACGCCGGACAACGCGCTCTACCTCGAAAAGACTCCTCCCACTGCATCAGTGCCGATTCATGTGTCGCCGCCCGAGGGCCTACCAATCAACAATTGGGAAGAATACCTCCCACTGTGGATGAACACACTGCAATGAGAAGTAATGCAGTAGCGACGCCAACCAACGCGTCGTCGACGAAGGATTCACCGATCAACGGTTCGGATCCACTGAAGAATTCCCCGATCAACGGAGGAACCTCGATGGTCAATTGGACGACAATTCACCAACACGAGTCGACAGTAAGGAAACTTAAGTAGCTACAGTTTGAAACTCCAACAATGGTCAAGCAATAAATGCAGCACCGTAACACCCCCAGGTATCCTACAAAGCACTGGAGAACCTGAGAGGATTGGAGGAATCAAATACTGGAGCCAATCTCAAAAGAAATTTATCTACCGACTTCTGGTCAAGATCTCGACAACGGTCAGACAAAAAATGCAGTACCGTAATGCTTTCAGCAATCCTACAAAGCACTGGAAAGACTGAAGGGAGATGAGAGATCAAACGCCAAGGTCATTCGTAAGTCCTATCACGCCAACTAAGGGGTGAAGGGCTCATCATGTCCAAAGCATCCCAGACTCATCAAGAATCGAGACTGAGACGCTTTGGAGGGGGTATCTGTAGGCGTTAAAAATTGCTTATCAATACCCAAACAAGACTCAGAACGGTGGGTTGGTGACCGACGATCCATCCGACCTGCCAACGCCGACGCGATTACGCCGCAAAACGCATAAAGCGAGTCGACGAACCCATGAAGTGAGTCGGGCGGCGCATGGTGCCGCGAACGACGCTGGCGCGTGGAGAAAACCCGACGGCGAAGCTCAACGAGGCGAAGTTGGCTAAACTCAAACGCCGACGCAGACGGGATCAACCGTACTTAGTCCGTCGATGCAAACGAGCCGTTTGAGCTCTGAAAGTTGATCGGACACGGACTCAAACACAACGGCAACATCACCGGAGCAAAACTGAGCCCGGAAGACCGAAAGAATCGACGAAGAAACGACGGAGGAGTCGACGGAAACCACGCCGAGACGACGGAGCCAGGGACGCTGCACCCCACCGTGGCCAGGTAGGTTTGCCACTTTGTCGAGCCACCTCTACCAACTTGGCGAGGTGCCTCGCCAAGTGGTAGGAGGCTCGCCACTTTGTCGAGCCACCGGCCAACCTGGTCCAGGTGCTCTACCAGCAGGGAAGGGTGGCTCGGCCACCATGCCGAGCCACCCTGGCCAACCTGTCGGCCTGGCCAAGGGTCCGAGCCACTTGGTCGCTGCTGCAGACACCCCTTTGTATAAATAGGGGGGGGTCTTGAAGCAAGGGGGGATTTTTTCGGACGGGGGATTTTTCTTGGATTTTGGCGAACTTCTGAAGAGCCCTCGCGAGATCTACGACGCACGGTTCCGAGCACCGGCGAGCTCAAGTCCAGTCGACGTCAGATCTATAAGCGGAAGGTAATTGAACTCGGGTCGGCTACAGATCAGCGCTGTGATTTCTCCTAGTAGATCTCACCCGCTCCGGCGATCCTCTCCTTCGTGAGTGTGATCCCCGAAGGCGATCCTCTCCTTCGTGAGTGTGATCCCCTCAGGCGCTTCGTTTCCTTCGTGAAATGAGCCCCTTCACGTCTGTAGTTTCAGAACCCGGGTTTACACCAGGATCGGAATTGCGCGGTGGTCAACGGACGAATAAAAAGTCCCCGGCACAGGCAAAGAGCCCACGCAAGCGAGGATCCCGGAAAATAGAGATCCTCGTGTTTGTTCACAAAAGGAAGAAAGTTGTAATTTTCGTTTTCATTGTACGCCTAAAATAAAGGCATTTCTCTTTTGTTTGAATTTTGTTGTAGGCCAACGAAGCTGTACACGAGTTTAAACAGAGCAATGAATAACAAACCAACTTTCCCCGCGAACAAGGCTGTGTTTCCAAAACTACAAAATTCACAGGAAAGATGAAATCCCCAACCTTAATCAGAACATCCGTTATTTCACCCATGGGGACCTTGCCAGATCTATCAGCTAACTGTCGGGTACATCTGGTTGGTTTGAGCTCCCCTACATCTAGTTGTTGGTAGACCGAAATGGGAGCAAATTGACACTGGCCCCTAAGTCTAAGAGTGCCTTATCAATGAAACTATTACCAATGACACATGAGATGGTAGGACAACCTGGATCTTTATGTTTCAAAGGTACGGATTTTGAGAGTATATCAGTGATATTGGCAGCAAGAAAGACTTTCTTTGGAAAATTTATTTGCCTCTTTTTGGTACATAATTCCTTCAAAAATTTTGTATAAGAAGAAATTTGATCAATTATATCTAGGAGAGGAATATTGACCTTAACCTGCTTGAAAGTTTCTAAAATTTTCTCCTCCTGAGGGGAGTGTTTCCTAGGCCTGAGTCTATCTAGGTAAGGAGCAACTGTTTTAAACCGATCAAAATTAGACTCTGGTTCTGGTTCAGGTTCTAAGTCATCAGAAGGGTGTGATTTCTGAGTAGAGACATCAGAAGGAGAGAGAATTTGTTCTGGTTCAAGGGTTTCACTTGGAGGCACTCTAACCTGATTATCGACCTGTTTACCTGTATGTAGTGAATGGATTGCATTCATTTGAGCTTGGTAGGTTGAACTTGATCTCGTGTCCTTCGGGTTGGGCACGGGTTGACTCGGAAATATTCCTTTCTCTCTCTCACTCACAGCACTAGCTAGTTGTCCAAGTTAGATTTCTAATCTAGCTATGGCTTGAGTGTTAGAAGTAAGAATTTGTCCGATTGATTGCATAAAGGTATTCAAAGTGTTGGATGTTTGAGTCAACAAGTTGGTGGTTTGTGTAGAAGTCTTAATCATGGTTTCTATTCCCTTTTCTAGAACATCAAGACGTTTTTCATGATCAGGATTCGGAGGAGTGTGATGAGGAGACTGATATTGGAAATTATTTTGAGAAGGAAATGTGTTTCCCCTAGGAAATTGATGGTTTGAAGAGGGAGTGAAAGTTTGGTTACCGGAGAAGTTTCCCTGGTTCCATGCAAGATTTGGGTGATTTCTCCAACCTGGATTGTAAGTTGGAGAGAATGGATCATTCCCGACTGAATGCAAAGATTTACCCGACCTAGTGGCTGACCGGGTCCTAAAAGAGGACATTCCTCTGAAACATGAGATGGAGACAGACAGTTATGACAACCTGAGGCCGAAACTTCATTGATTTGAGCGGGAGCTTGTTCTTTGACTTCTAAAGGTTCTAACCTACGCATGATTATCGCCATCTTTGCTTCAGCGGCTATATTCGTTTCTAAGGAAAGACCACTGGTTTTTGGTTGGGAAACTGATGAAACTCGGTCATCACAATGTTCCCACTTCATGGTTTTCTCGGATAAACTCTCTAAAAAGTCCCAAGCTTCATCAGCATTTTTCTTCATGAAATCCCCTTGACACATTGAATCTAAGGAAGTTTTTAAAGAATAATCTAATCCTTCATAAATGATTTGGCACAATCGCCACTTTTCAAGACCATGGTGAGGACATTGGATAAGAAGATCTTTGAATTTATCAAAATACTTCCAAAAAGGTTCTCCCGGGACAATTTTAAAATTTTGAATGTTGTTTCTAAGCTTGACCGTTTTGGGGATAGGAAAGTATTTTTTAGAAAAACTGTTATAAATTCACCCTAAGTTGAGATAGAATCTGTGGGTAAGCTATACAGCCATTTTTTGGCTTTGTCCTTAAGGGCAAAAGGAATAAATCGAAGCTTGATCGCATCCTCGGATAAGTCCCTCATCTTAATCATGAGGCAAACTTCTTCAAATTCAGAGATAAAGATGTATGCGTCTTTGGTTTAGACTCCTAAGAATTTGGGAAGCATGTTTATGAAATGCGGTCGAAGTTCAAAATTGGTTCCATTTGCATCGGGGAGCTTAATGCACGAAGGGATTGCATTCCTAGTTGGGTAACATATATCTTGAAGAACGGGTGGATTAGGGTTGGTTATTTCTTCAAATGTTTCAAAGGATGAATCAACACGGATTAAACGATTGGTATTATCCCTAACCCAAGCTTGCATACACCAAAATCAAAATTTTGTTTGTTTTTTTTAAGGAAAAAGTAAAAGTTAGTTTTTAATGAAAAGGAAAAGAGAAAAGTTAAGAAGATGATGAGAAAAGAAAAGGAAAACTAACTAAAACAAATCAAGGCAATCACTTTTCAATCACCCTAACTCTAGGGTTAAGCCTAAACTTGACTTAGACCAGCTCCTAACCAAAAATTTCTTTAATGAAAAGATCAAAGTTTACTTGGTTAATTAGCCAGGTGAGGATAGTACTAGAGGGAGATCAAAGATCAATTAAGTACCTCTTTCCTTATGAGCTTACATAACCCTTAAACCTTGCCTTAGACACCAATTAATCCAAATAAACTTGGACCGGTTCACTTAAGGATTTCTTATTCCTTAATGAGCTCGAATCCTTAGGGGCCAACGTCTAATCAGTTTTAAGAGGCTTGGGTACGTGTAGTGAGGAATTAGTAATTTTTGGGCTAAGGAAAGGGTGATGAAATCCCTCACCTTATCTTGATTAATGGGTTTTGCCCTTAAAAATATTTTCAAGTGAGTGTCAAATCAAGATGCTCAAATCACTTAGGTGAATTCCTACTATTATATGCAATGCAACCCTAGAAATTAAAAACAACTAAAAAGGATACAAAAATAAATTTTTTTTCATTTTTTATTATGGTTAGCAACAAACAATGTGAGAGAGGTGGAAATTATTTGAGTTTATTATCTTGTTAGTCAAAGTCCAAGTGGAAGATGGATTTTATTATGGTCAACAAAAGTAAATCTTTTTTTTTAAAGTCCTAATTGTCTCTAACGTGGTGAACTAACTAAGGGTGGAATTGAAAATACTAGATAGAGAAGTTACCCACGCAAAAGCAATGCAAAGCCACGTTGGAGGCAATTCTTCAATCTTGAATCTTCAACTTTTGATCTTCAAGCTCCAAGTTCCTACACAAAAGAAAACACACATAATAAGGAACCAAAGTTAATCAAAATTCTACTTATGCACCGTTCCCCGGCAACGGCGCCAAAAACTTAATGGGAAATAAATGATTACCTCCTAAAGTTGCAAGTATACAACCTTGATCAAGTTATAGTATAAAAGATTATCGATCCCACGAGGAACGTGAAGAAGGAAGTTAATTAAGTTTGGTTCTTTGTTTGATTCTGTGCGCGACAATTAGGAGTTATTCAAGAATAAAAGAAAAACATGGTGAAAGTGGTTTGTGAGAGATAAGAGAGAGTGGTTGTGGATTATGCGCAATAAAACGAGGAAGAAAATGAGAGTGGAGAGATTAGAAAATGTGTGTGATAAAAGCGAGGAAGAAAATGAGAGTGGAGAGATTTAAAGATGGAGTGGTAAAGTGAAAATAAAAGAAAAGGAGTTTGAGAGATGGAGAGTGATTGTGATTTGTGCAAATAAAAAGAAAAAGAAATCAAGAGAGGAGAAAGAAAATTGAAAGAAAAAGAAATCAAGAGAGGAGAAAGAAAATTGAAAGAAAAACAAACAAATGAAAAGCAAGGATAAGAGGAAAATAAAAAAAGGTAAAGTATGGAGGATTAATTAAAGATATGAGGAATCTAGAGTAGATCCACTTAGCTTATCTCAATCTTATGGGAATAAGTTGGATTTATTAGCTAGTTTCAAACAATCTCTAGGATCCCACAAATATTAGCTCTACACTTAGAAAAGGGTAATTCCTTAGAGGGTTCTAGCTTCAAGGTGAATTAAAGAAAAGGAAAATCTATACTAGAAAGTAAATACAAGAATTAAAGACATTGCATGAAAGTAAATTGCATGAAAGTAAATCTAAGCTACAAAACATATAAATGAACAAGAAATGAAAAAGAAATGCAAAAGAAATAAAATAGAAACCTACAACTCCTGATCTTCATCTCATCCTCCTTTTGGTCCTTGGATAAGAAGAAAAGAAAGGAAATTGAAGGGGTGAAAAATTTTATTTATTGTGTAACAAAAGTTATAATTTTTGGATGGTCTTCTCAATTAAGAGTAACCCTCCTCTCCAAATGGAGTTTTTATAAAATATTTCACACTCAAAACCCTCAGATTTCACCCCTATTTATAGCCCAACGGAGTTGATGTGAACCATTGGATCAAACTTAGCCACCAAGGAAGAAAAATCAGCCCTTAATTGAATCATTTGCGAACCAACCGACAGTTAATCGGTTGGCCAACCTGTTATCGACCGGTTGGTTTCCAACCGAATTTATCTTTTCTTCATTTTTCTTCATGAATTTCTCTTGGATCACTTTGATATCTTGGGCCTTCGTTTGTCTTCAGATTTGGGCTTCAAAAATTGATAGAAATTCGAAAATTTGAGTCATTTGGGCTTTTATTCATTATTTCTTTATTAGCGCAAAATAAGATAAAAATAATTATTAGTAATATCTTTATTCATATAAAATAGATAATGAGGGTATAAAAATATAATTAAAATGTGATAATCATTTATCTCCGGCTTTGACTATGATTTAGATATCTCTTTCCTAATTTATTAGAGACTATATAAGATTGAAAGAGATAATATTTGAGGAGAGTTCTAGTGTTTGAAAAGAGAGAGCTTTTAGAGAGAACTTGAAGTGAGAATTTCTACGGTTTGTGAGAAGAAGTTTGTATTGGAGATTTGAACCCCCAAAGTCTCAACAAACTCTTTCTCACGACGCTCAACAACTTTAGATCTTCTTAATGAGAGAAGTTGCCCTTAGACTCGATATCTACATCATTCTTAATCGAGCTTCGCTTCAAAAGAGCTTCAATCTTTTGAAGAACGATTTGCTAATAAAAAAAGGATATAAGATCTTTTTATTTTGTGCTTAAACTATTTTCAGTAGTTTATTTTAAACTTATTTTTACGGCATACTCAAGCTAGTGTTAATTGAGAGTTTACAGCATATTTAAGCCGGTCTTAATTGAGGGTTTATAGCATAATCAAGGCGGTATTAATTGAGGGTTGGAACTAGTTAGGGCTAGATGTTACTTGCTATGGAGAGTTTAGTCAGATGACTAATTTCTGATAGATTCCAAGGTGCGATCTTTGCATTCCTACTAAATCGGGTTGCGATTTAGGAAAACGTGTAGCATAGTGAGAAAGTTCCTTCATGAGAATGAAGAGTGGATGTAAGATTGTTATCCGAACCACTATAAAAATCCCACACGTTTCTTAGTTAATTTTTTATTTGGTTGTTCGTTTTTTATTTTCTACATTCCCTTTGCATACTTTGTATTTTAGCGAAAAACTATAGCAAACCATTCGCTCCCCCTCTAGACTTGCATTTAAGATCCAACAAGTAATATCAGAACCTCATTACCGATCTTTAGGATTCATAACAAAGGGTAGAGACATCAAGTTTGACCGCCATAATGGCTTTTCCTGAGGAGCATGGTGTGAACCAACCCCCACTTCTTGATGAGATAAACTACACCGATTGAGAAGCATGTATGATAGTCTTTTTATTGTCCACTGATTATGATATTTAGAGTAGTATAGAGAATGGCTATAATGAACCCACTACCGCCGTAGAAGAGGTCAACGTTATTATTCCTAGAAATAAGTGGACCGCTCAGGACAAAAAGATCTATTCTTTGAATGCTAAAGCTATGAATGCTCTGTATTGTTTCTTAATTACTGAATAATTAAACATGCTTTAAATTGTACTACTACGCAGGAAATCTGAAAAACTCTGGAAGTTACACAAGAGGGAACTTCACAGGTGAAAGAGGCAAAACTTATAATGCTTGTGAGTAAGTATGAAAATTTAAAGATGAAAACCTCGGATAGTATTAGGATATTTTCACCCTATTCACGAATATTGTGGACAAATCTAAATCTTTGGGAAAAAAGTACGACAACAAAAGGTTTGTAGAAAGCTTCTTCATTTTCTTTCTAGGGATTGAGAACCAAATATAACATCTATTGAAGAATTGTAAAATTTTTCAATTTAACTCTTGAAGAGCTTGTAGGTAATCTTCTCACATATGAAGTTCGATTAAAAGAGAGAAGATACTTCTAAAGATGATTCAAAGAAAAGTCATTAGCCCGAAAGCTAAAAAGAGAAATCACGATCCAAGAAAAAGAAAGAAGTCAAGATCAAGTTCTACGGATGAAAATAGTCAGCGAACTTTTAAAGGCTACGAATCCTTCCTCAAATCAAAGGATGGTCATAAATTCCTGCAAGACGAATGGGATCACTGTACAAGCATGATAAACAAATATAATTCTAGTGATTCTAATATTGAACCAATTTATTTTCGATGTAAAAAACTCGGTCACTTAAGGAAGAATTGCCTGTTGAACAAAAAAGAATATAAAGGGAAGGGAAAAAGTTTCAAAGCAACTACATGGGATGAGTCGGAGAATAGCTAGAGCGATGATGACAAAATAGCACATTGTTGTCTCATAGCTAAAGATAGTAATTAGGATGAATCCAGACATGAGAGCTCTGATAGTGAGGTATCGCTACATCACGATGATTTATATTCTAAATATAATGAAATGTTGGGTCAATTTAAAAGCTTGTGAAAAATGTAAAGTTGTTAAAAAAGTGTATTCAATTTTAAAGAAATATAATAATTTATTGAGTGCTAAATTTAAAATCTTTCTTTAAAGTTGAATACATCTAACAATGCAAGTGAAAAATATCTCTTTGAATACATGCAATGTTTCATGTATAGAGATATGAATTCGATTTATCCTTACAACTAACAGAGAAATCAAGTTAAATTAAAAATTAGTTGCTAGCGTAAATGAGCTTTCATGTGAGTTGTCTTCTCAACAAATAAAGTTTAAAACTCGATACACTACTAGGGTTTCTAGAAATGAACAATTAAAGTTCAAAATTATTAATTTGGAAAAATCCGTGAATATTTTATTTGGATTCAAGGGTTAAACATGGTTCTTTCCAATCAACGATTTGCAAAAGCAAAACTGGACTTGGTTATTAATATATAGAAAAACATAAAATATTTTAACCTTCTTTGTAATGAGAAAATAATTTTAACTCTTTTGGTCCCATCTCAAATGCATCTTCTACTATTTATAATTTATTTGGTAGAATGGGTCATGTTTTAATAAATTATCAAATGCAATATTGAGTTAAAACAATCAAGCATTTGGGTACCTAAATGTATAATTGCTAACCAACATGGACCTATATGGATAATGTAGGTTAAACATGTTTACTTTTCTCTTGGTGTGTGATAAGGCTAAGAAGCAAGGCAACATTCATTTTGGTTGCTCAAGATAGATTCAAAAGACAATAATTTGTTCCTTAGCCTAATTAAGAAGAAGGAGATGAAGTTCTTTGAAACATGCAAAGATGGTCTCGTTATGTAAGTGAAGATTTATTGCAAAGGTACAACTTGCATAAATGATTGTTTCTGCATATCTTCTAAAAGGGGTAACTAAAAGTTAATTCTATAACACTTCCTATTATACTTAATTTGATTTTTTTCTTAATTTTTCTTTCATTTTGGGTCATTTTTAGATTTTTCCTTTTCTTTTTTAATAAAAACAAGACAAAATTTCTCTTTCTTTCTTTTTGATTTCTATGAAAAATTAAAAAACTTTGGGCATGCCTATTTATATGCTTTTACAAGATTAATTTAGATGATATTATATATTGGTATGTACGATTATGTCATTAATCGTCTTCTCTCTCACACACACACACACACATGTATTTCTGCACACAATGATAGAAATATGATTACTTGACACTTTGTCGCTTCTCGAGATATTTTAAGTTATATTTTCACACACCTATTTTTATACTTATCATGTTTTTATTGTGAATTAGTGGTAAAGAGTTTTTATATTAGGTTTATGAGATATTTTAGAATATATCAAGATTTTTGAGCTTGTTATTTTGACTTGAATGATGCACACATTTATTCTTCATATGTACAAATGTGGATTTATGCTAGAAACATGTTAAACAAAACAGAGTATTCGTTAAAAGATAATAAAAAACAAAAGAGTGTATTAGTTAAAAATGATCAAAGATACACACTCTTACAAAATCCACGAAAATTGAGTGTATTCATTAAAAGTGGTCAAAGACCCATACTCGTGGATTATGTTTGTACAAATCTCAAAGGGTAGTTATTCTATCTTGAATATTTTTATATTTAGAGTTGGTGTGATTCGTCCGCCAACACTATCGTTTTCCTCTTAAATCCTACATGATTGAACTGATAGGGCGACACTTTGATCCTAAGTTTCTAAGATTGAAATAGTTCAAGTCTTATTATTACTCATTATTCTCTTTTATATATCTAAATTTGTCAAATGAACTTGTATAATTCATTTTACTATTTATTTCATATACTTTATAATGATATTTCATCATTTTATGTGTGATTTTTATGTGCTTTCTCTTGTATTCAAGTGTTTTATGATTGAATTTTAATCTGTACTATTTTTGTATAAATTTCTATGTGAATCGGTGTGTATTCTCTTTCTTACACCCTTGGATAATTTTTATCCGGATTTTCAAATATAAAGTATTACCATTGGTATTGTTTTCATCTTTTGATAATAACAAAAGAGGAGAAGATTTGATGTGAAATTTGAAAATTTTCTTTGCATGACTGGAGTTTTTAACTAAGTATTTTTCAAGTGGTTTCATGTTTTTATTTGCTTTGAAATTTTTTAAATACTCAATGCATTATTTTAGAGGAGTTGTTACAATACTTGTATATGTTTACACTTTTCATGAATGCTGAATGTAAGGGGAGCATTCCATATTTGTTCTTTTGCATGAAAGTATATTTGTGTTTATTATTGTTGTCTATATATTTCGAATATGCATGCATTTCGATATTTTAAATTTTAAGTTTGTTATTATCAAAGGCGATTATTAGGATGTAGTCCATACAATAGCTCTTGTTTGAGTAATAACAAACTCTTTTTGCTACTAATATTTGTTTGAGATGATATAGTACATGTGAAAATAGGTATCCAAAAGTTACAAGGGGAAATGATGCAAAAATTAGCATTTACGCTAATTTCAGTCTTGAAACTATCGACGGTCTACAGTTACCCACAGATGGTCAAGGCTCATCGATGGTGTATAGTGAATAATCGTAGAAATATAGAGAATTGATTTTAAACCATTGATGGTCTATAGTGAACCATTGATGGTCACCACACCTCATCGATGGTGTACAGCGACCAATTACAGATTTTCAGAAAATCAAAAACAAACCATCAATGATCTATAGGCACACATCAATGGTGTTCAAGGAACCATCGATGGTCGTGAGGAACCATTGATCGGGACGACGGTGTTTGGCAGACTTGAAGACTTAATCACAATCGTTCGTTATCTCTTTCATCTCCAACTCTCACTATGATTTGGATATCTTTTTTCTAATTTATTAAAGGCTATATAAGATTGTAAGAGATAATATTTGAGGAGAGGTTTAGGGTTTGAAAAGAGAGAGCTTTTGGAGAGAACTTGAAGACTGAATTTCTAGGAATTGTCAGAAGAAGTTTGTATTGGAGATTCGAGCCCCTTGAGCCTCAACAAACTCTTTCTTGCCGCGCTCAATATCTTCGATTCATCTTAATGAGAGGAGTTCCTAGGACTCAACTTCTACATCGTTCTTTATCAAGCTTCGCTTTAATCTTGTGAAGAAAGATTTGCTAATCAAAATGGCTGTAAGATCTTTCTAATTTTGTGCTTAAACTATTTTGAGTAGTTTCTTTCAAACTTCTTTTTACGACTTACTCAAGCCAATGTTAAATAAGGGTTTATAGCGTACTCAAGCCGGTGTTAATTGAGAATTTATGGCGTACTCAATCCGGAGTGAGGGTTGGGGACTAGCCAGGACTATGTGTTACTCGATGTGGAGAGTTTGGTGTCCTCAAGCGGTCTTTGTAGGCCTACTGAATCGGAGATCTAACTATTATTAACCCTTTTTTAATAGAAAACCCTTGTGTGGGCATTTTCATTCGATGACTTGATTCTCAAATAGTACATCAACAAATGATGTTGGGGGAGCATTATTCAATAATTGATGGTGTCCAAATGAATAGAGCACTACAAAATAATTGTCATCTAACTTCACTTAAAAAGTGCATATAACAAGATTTTTTTTAACGTTGCTACATGCAAAATCAACGTTCTTAAAAATGCTGGGTTGGCATGTGTAGTTAGCACATGCCAAGGTTTGGCCACAAACTTCGGCACTGGTGCCAACATTTGTGAGAAAACGTTGGCACATGCCAACATTTTTTCTGCAGAAGCTGGCACATGGTGCCAACTTGTTTGCAGCAAATATGCTGCAATAATGCATGCTTTTTCCCCTTTTGTTGTTATTCAATATTTATAAATAAGCTTTGGAATATATTGGACTTAAAGTAGTTGATCAATGATAGCTGTGCATACACCAACATAACAAAGAACAAAAGATTATCCCTGCAACTGTTAGGGCACAATGGAAGAAAACGAGGAGCTTAGAGAGGAGAGCCACAAGAAAAAAGAGAAACAATTACAACAAATGATGTCACACTACTACAACTGGAGCTGCCCCAACGGTTGGAACCGTTAAGAACCATGTCCCCAACGGTTACCACCGCTAGCTAAAAGCCCGGTTAGTTCAAGCGTAATGACTTAGCCCCAACGGTTAAATTGCCCCAACGGTTCGACCGTTGGGGCAAGTGAAGTTGCCCCAACGGTTTGAACCGTTGGGGCTATCTCTAACGGTTAGAACCGTTAGCTAATGTCGCCTTAATTTAAAAATTACAGCTCTCATTTCCTCTTTTGAACGCAGAAATAACCAATAACACAAAATACAAGATTGAAAGTTTTATTTTGAAGGGTAAAGCTTATCGTTAACATAATATCTAAAATGCTAATAATATAAGGCAATGCGCACATAATCCCACCAAATCATAGTTTAACATAAGCTAGAGTATATCATAGGGAAAACAACAAAGAGGAAAAACTCTGACAGTTAACCAGAGTAAGATAATACAGGTAGAGCAGTAATTAAAACAAACTTCAAAGGTCTAAAGCAAACTGTCAAGAAGCTCATAGTTCAAAATAAAGTTTTTCCTGATTGCATCCTCATCGACTGCTCCACCAAAATAAGATTTGAATCATTACACTACCTACAATTGATGAAAATAGATGAATATATGATGGTGACATAAAAAATAATAAAAGCATAAACAACCTATGTCAACCTGAGAATCTAAGAATTTTGAAAGAGTGTAAATATGATCAAGTTTAACTTTGATTTAATTTGGTCATACTAGAGAAATTAAATCGTACTGAAAAAACACAAGTAGAGGATATGGTGTCCTGCTATGTACCTCATTCATTGATATGTATCAAGGGGTTGAGTTCACGAGTATGTATTCATGAGCTAAACCAAATATGCAACCAGCTTCAACTGCATGTCCTCTAATCACACCTAAAGGCAAGCTTCCAGTTACACAATAGACAAAAAAACTCTGGAGTCTTGCATAGTAAAATTAAGAGCACAACAAAAAAACTCTCGAGTCTTTCATCATTACAAATATGACATATTCTATGAATCCATGTAGAAGGTAACTTAGCTAACTATTTGGCATGATAGGAAATCAAAAATTGCAGCCTTACATATACGATATTAAAAAAACCCGATAAGAAACATTGGTGTCCAAATGAAAACCTGTTTCTAATTATTTTACCATGAAGGAATGAAATGCATGCCTTGATAGAGTAAGGAATTTCATAATATACATTTAGGAGAAGTTCTGCTTATCAGAGATGCGAACCTTTAGACCAATATCTTCAGCAGGGGAAACGGGCATATTATCTCTACTAGTTGAGTCCTCACCAAATTCCTCTTTGTCGAGAATTTCTGAAGCAAACAACGTGCAATTTGAGTTATGGTCCTTTCAGACACTACCTAAAAAAACTACATGGTAATCATTTATACCAGGGTCTCCCGAAGATGGCCTCCTCAATGGAAGTGTGACAGGATAATCAGAATGAGCATAGTCCTACATGAACAACCATCAAAAACAAAATCATAACTACATTTTGAAAGGGTATATGAAAAGAAAGTGGTAAGGTTCTCCACTCACTCACCCATGGCTCAACATATTCCTTTACCGTTGGTATTGACATAACAGAATCATCTAGAGAAAGAAAAGAAAACAATTACAAGCGAATAAAAGGAAATGTCAGAGACGGAGGATAAGAAGCCAAAGGTGTACCTTCATGAATGTTTTCAGTAAAAACTTCACTTTTAGAAATATTCAATGTTGTAACTGAACTTTTAGGATTGCCAAATAACCTGGCGAGTGATGAGTTTCCATGTCCAAAGGCAACTTGAATAGGGGCAGCTGCAATCACAAGGGGAAAAAAAAGAATTGTCTATCATGAATTTAGTATTGGCAACCATTCTTATCAGAACTATTAGGACAGCTAAAGGCTTCATCCAGTTATGAGAAAAGTAAGATCAAGAATTGCATCCATCTCAAAATTCTCATTTCAGCCCACTCATTCAACATAGCACCGATGGTTGTATAGTCATTGAATAGATGATTAAACTTTGCATTTCCTATTTCTCCAACATTTCCCCATCCGTTTATCGGTATTCAATGATAATCAATAAAAGAGCACTAATGGAATATGATGAGAGAAGTGGATATATGAAATTAAGACAAACTATATCATTTATATGTTTAAGAATCGGTTTTGGTGCCAATAAAATGTATTATAGAAGAACAAGTCGATGTAAATTTCATCAAAGAAGCAAGCTCAGGTTACACTGCCTAGAACCACACAGATGTGACATTTCAGGTGGAACAAATTCATACAAATCATCACTTGATGAGCTTCCATGTCCAAAGGCAACTTGAACCTGTTTTACTGCTTGACAACCGGTTAGAGATACCCTAATGAGTTGCAAGTTATAATACTAGCTTGATGGGTTCAAATAAAAAGATGTGCAGAGGTCATTAATTCGTCAATGATCGTAACACGAGCAGTAGCTTCATCATCATTTGGTACCTTTTAAGTCAGCACCATAAATTTATCCATTTATCCAATTCATTCATAAATAACATACCTTATCAAGACACTTATAATAATTGATTGGATTGTAGCTGGTTTAAGCCTGTTTCAATAAGAAAGCAAATCAAATAGCAAATTCATGATCACAATTCAATTTTTAGGAAAAGCTGGAGGGAAAAAAGTTCACCGCTGCAAAAATGTTGAAATATGCATGATATATAGTTTGAATTTTTACCAATGGCAAGGATTTCCACCAAAGGTCAGTAAGTAGCTTAGTTCATTCACTAAAATACATACAGAAAATAAAAAAAATTCAAGACATCAGTATAAGAAAAAGATAAATGAAAAGTAAGATGATTTGAACTGACCTCTCGAAGAAGGCCGTCGGAGATGCCTGAGAGGAGGCGGAGCGACGAATTAGGGCGAGCGACAAATTAGGGATCAGCGAGCGTCGAGCTTAGGGTTTGGATATTTGGGAAGGCCTACAGAGATTGTTGTGGACGAGTGCGCGCTGTAGAGGTCGGCGAAGAGAGGTCATCGTTCGGTGCGCGGTTGGGATTGGGAGGAATATGTGAGAGGGAAAGTAGAGGCAGATCTTGGGGACGGCGGCGTGGGGTTCTTCGGCATCAAATTAGGATGAGGAGAGGAATTAGGGTTTGTGAGAGATGGAAATTTGGGGGATTAGGGTTTGTGAGAGGGATCTGAGAGGAGTTAGAGAGAAAGGGAAGAGAGAGAAGAGGGCCACGGTAAATGGGAGAGAGAGGGGGGAATCGATTGGGTTTTTTTTTGTTTTTCAGTAAAAAAACTAGCGGTGGAAATATTTAATTGGTCTGAGCGTGGTTGCCCCAACGGGTTCAACCCTTGGGCCTGCAAAACTTTGCCCCAACGGTTCATACCACCCGTTGGGGCAGCCCTTCTTTGTACTAGTGTCACTTTACTTCATGAAGTTTTGTGATACCAATTAGCCCAATGAATCTCCAAATCCTTCCTTCAAGTAAAATAACTATTACAAAACCATCATCATGATATTTTCCACGATCACCATGATAAATATCTAAAAATTTATGTTAGTCTATCCCTGCATAGAGAATCCAAGATTTTTCCAACAAAGGAAAAAAAATTAAAAGTTATCATTATTAGCAAAAGCAATATGATATGAAATTTCATCGAATCGGTTTAAAATTTAGAAGACATGCAAATAAATTAAATATAAGCACTTATCAGCGTTCTAATTAGACAACAAATAGGTTGCAATTAGCATATGTATATAGTATAGTTTGAAATACCGATAAAAGCATTAACAGACTAACAAAATTTTGCACAGCTATAAGTAATGTGTGATTTTTACAGTATAAGATTATAAAGCTACTTACTGTTAGGAATATGCATCTTCAACCAACTTCTTGTCATAGAAAAGGGGTTTTCAAGTACAAATTCCTTATTCTTGCAGCTTGCCTTTCCCTAGTTACCATCCAACAAGAGAACTTTTTCAAGAAAATCAGTTTCATATCAAATCTCCTAACTACATCATAAGTGTTTACGTCAATGACTCTTTTACATTCACAAGTATTGAAGTTTTAACCCTCCGACATCAAAAGGGCATCCTGATGTTATTATATATGCAAAACTAAATTAGTTTTATCTCAGAAGGGACAATATCTTAAATGATTAACATATTATTATAAAATGAAAATTTCTTCATTGTCCTTATGCAAAGAAAAATACTCAAATATCTTACTTTAGCTAGTTTATTATTCTAATAAGCAATTATCATCAGTCTTATACTTCTCAATGTTCAGTTGCTTTAATACAGAATTAACGTGATATCGCAAATTGAAAACATGGTTGAATAATGGATACACGCAGGTAAATGAAAGCGTCAAGAGGTCTCAGTTCTTAAAATGAATATTTTTCATGGTTACAGTTGCATCTCCAAGTAACCTGGTATACTTCTTCTGATACCTAGCAACTACAATGTGTAGCAGTACAAAACAAAAACTTAGCTCAAATTTATAAACCTATTTCTAGTAAAAAAATTTAAAGATCACTAAATTGGAAAAAATAATTAGAAAAATAATACAATTATCGCACAAGCTTGCAGCAAAAGAACTAATATTGAGCTACTAGTACTTTCAGTAATATAGATATCTTAAGAGCCGAAATGTAAATTTCCTATAGATTATATTGCATTTTATGGACCAAACTATTATTAATAGAGCCACCTGCGGAAATATGTATCACATCCATGGAAAAAAAATCAAAATGCATACAAATATTTCAAGATAGATTTTATCCACTATGGTCATTGTAAAGCATGAAGGAAAATTCTATAGTAACATAAACAGTAAACCTCAGATAACTCTTCTCCAAGGAATTGAAAAACAGAGTAGCCATAAAGAATAAATTAATTCAAAAGGCTTGCGGGTTGAATACTGGTAAATATTAATACCAATATACTCTGCCCTCGTCACCTACTAACTTACATACTAGATCACAACCATTTAATCAGATCAACATAATTTACTAGGAGATACGATCCACCATCAATTCCTTAATTTCTTTCACAAATAGGAGCTGATTATTAAACGTAGAGAAACAAAGGAGTGGTACCCTGTGCTTGATCCAAACAACTGTCTGGTATCCGATCCATATAAATATAAATTTTTCTTCTGGCGGCCCGATGATAGAACGCGAGTCTGCTGTCTTTTTTTTTTGTCTTTGACTGCTTGTATTCCAAAGACACAGCTAGGGTTTTTCTATCTGTTGGTACTCTATTCCTAGTAAACCCCCTAACAACTTCAAATTACAGAAAGCCCCTTAACAAACTTCTATCAATATATTACTACAGTTATTATTCTTTCTTTGCATAAAAATCCTCTTACAAACTCATATTTATAAATTAATATTATTAACTCCATTGTTTGAATAACTATTTAAACAAATAATAATTTAGACTTATTATCACTAGATTAGGGATATTACATACAGCCTAGAAGAAACAACTCTCTCACATAATCATGCTTTAAATCATCAGTTTGGTAGGAATATTTTATCAATACACTTTCCCTTCTCTTTCTGGGATATTTGATTATCCGCAAAGTGTAGGAGGAGGAACTGAGGTTGAACGGAATAGATAGTTTGTGGATGAAAAATGGAGGATGGTCCAAATTAAATTAAGTGAATATGAAGAGCTCGCAAAACAATCTCTATCAAATATGTGCTATATATGATTACTTTAGAGAAGGAGCTGGAATGTATATACCTTGAGTGAAAATAGGCTTTTATATTCTCACTCAAAGTATATTCATCTCAGCTCCTCTTCTAAAGTAATCATAGCATATCTATGGTTGAGCTTGATTGTCGAGCTCTTCCAATTCAATTCTATTAACTGGACCAGTCTACACTTTTCCTGCATAACTATCTAGTGATGGTGCAACTTTTGGTGAGCAGGGACCAAAGCTCGACAACAACATGGAGGATCACTAGCTCTCACAGTGTCATTTTCTTTTGTTATGAGAAGAGGCTTTTTGTATTTTGCTTTCTCTTCCCTTTTTTCTTTAAAGCTTTTGCGCTCTCTTTCATGTTTTGTATTTTGTTATTGTAAGCTACAGCAAACTCTCAATACCTTTTAGAATGTTTCATTAAATCCTTATTAATGGAACAACAAGGGGTATGTTTGTACCCACTGTTTTAAACCCCGATCCCCACTGCCCAAAAAAAAAAGAGGTTGTATCCAAGTGAAGCATCTCAGTTCATAGAAGTTTGTAAATATACAGGTTAGACATGAAATTTCACCTGAAAAATAACCACCTATATGCCACGCCATTTTGGCGGGGGTGCTGAATTAGGAATTCAACACCTCATGCATGTTTGACATTCGGTATGCGAAAATCATGACTTAGTGACAAATGCATGCATGAAAGGTAGAAAGAGTTCTGGTGAGCACGAGAAAGTAGAAGAAGGGATCTTCATTTTATTACTTCGGTTCAATTAAGGGAGACAAGCAGTAAGTCTTCAAATAAAAAGTACCTAGGCTCTGAAGTTTAAATTAGTGACCACAGTACTTTAGCTCAAGTCTTTTCCCATTTTTAGTAGAATGTAGATGAGAAGAAAACAGAGCAAAATGATAAATAGAAAAAGAATGTTTAAGATGGTGGTTGCCCAAATCTAATCTATTTTGAAATAAGATCCTGGAAACATAATATTTTTTATAAAAAAAATCTAAGAAATAGGGATGCCATTTATATGCCACATCAACATTTAAGAAGGAAAGTAATACAAGTAGTTTTTTTGGAGAAACAAACATAATTCTTTGCTCCGAAATAGCATAAACAGTCTCTACTTCATTTGTTACCTTATAAAAACAGCCCCTAAATGAGCACGGACGAGGTATGGAGCGTGGCATTATTTCCTTGGGCAGAGGGATGAGGAAGTGTATGGTTGGAGGTGAATCTTTTCCCTAAGGCGATGGAAGCTCTTTTTTTTTTTTTTTTTGCTCAGCAGAAATGTTTTATTGAAATAAAGAAAAAGTTCCCAAGGAGGGAAACAATTATACACCAGACAAATAGAAACCTGACAAGGGACCCGATCAATTACAAACTTGACAAAAGGATCCTAGGCTGTAGAAACCAAATTTTGGAGGTGATGGAAGCTCTAGAGTGTGATGAGGAATTCATAAGTATTGTTTCTCACTATAATGTACTCTTACGTCTGTTGAGCTTGAACAAAGACGAAACAAATTAGTAGATTGCTTTTAATATATATATATATATATATATATATATATATATATATATATATATATATATGAGGAATATGGAAGTGATGCCAAAGCGTAATTTTGTCTTGGTAGTGAGGTGTTTCATTCCCATCTACTCATTCAAATGGGGACCACATCCACATGAGTTGAGAGTAGATGGGATTGAGACACATGTGGACTTGGTACTTGGTACCAAGTACCTCCATTTTTCTATGTATATATATATATATATATATATATATATATATATATATATATATATATATATATATATATATATATATATAGAGGTCACTGAAAGCATTTCATTTACCAATTGAGAAATATGTAAACATAAACATATCTCTGGCACACCTGGGTTTCACAAACTCTCAAATCTTATGTCTTTAACCAAACAAAGCCTCTCTTCAACAACAAAAAGAAATCACTCAAAAATATACTCTCAAATCTTAGTACAAAAGACCCAAAGAGAGCTTCCCAACTAGAAGAACACAATCCAATCTTTAACATAAGAGGGCAATTGCATATGAAAACACATGAGTTATAATATCCTCTTCACTAATACATTCAGCATATTCACACATGTTATGGGCGTTTAAGTTTACTTATGAGATACATGAACCAAGAAAAACAAAAAACATGGACTAGTGTCAAAATCAAGAGTAGTTTTATATGTTGGAGGCTGCTTCTCATCTAATTAGCTATGCATCAAATCACCTGCCAATGATATGAATTAACATTTTGGTCGACCAAGCAAATAAAATATCAGAAAATTAGGGGTAATTTGAAAAGAGAACACTTTACTTGGGGCTTTGCATGAAACCCTCAAAAACATTATAAGTTAGAGAAAATCCTCATTAAACTTTGCACTAAAACAAGGGATGAAGGTTATTGCGGTGATGGCTATGTCACGATGGGATCTAAAGAGCAAAACACAGAAGAATATTGTTAAGCTGATAAGCATTAGGTTGTCAATAAGAGGACAACAAGCTCTAATGGAAGGAAGAGTTTTCGCAATGGAAACTTGACTGGCAGAAACTTTAATGATTGTGGACCCTGTAATGTCTTTACTTGCTTTTCTTTACTATGCTCCTCTCTTAAGAGAAGCGACAGTTGCTTAAAGGCTTAACCATAATCCTGAATATCATTCAGATCAAGATTGAAATTTAGTCGTAGATATATTTTAGGCAGTGCAGTGTATACTACTCTAATTCTAATTCTTTCATAATTCAAGCGAAGGATTAAAACTTAGTACCTGGGAAGGACATTGTCCCCTACTGATCCAGAGCATGGCTCTTTGACCTTCATCCTACACTTCGACCAAAAAAAAAAAAAAAAAGAAGCCAAGACTCATGTTCTCAAAGCAAACAGAGAAAAGAACAATGGTCCATTATGATTGACCTCAAAGAAATTCTAAAATTTATATTTGTTTGATTCTCTGCATGAACTTTCATTGCAGTATCGTAGATCAAAGCTAGAGGAGTAAACGATGAACTGGTTAGAGAAGGAGGAAGAGGAAAATGCAATAACATCACATCGAGGTGAAGGAAGAAAAGGAGATGCTCTAGGTTCAAATAATATAGCACCTTCCTCTCCTGCCCTTCGTCTCCGGCTAGTTCTTGATTAGGGAAGAACGGGCTGAAAAAGAAGAATTTAGAGAGGAACATGCTAAATAACCTGCACATAGAGCAATCTCCTTGTCTACCGTCACATCAACGTCACGTCTATTGCTCGTCCTCTACCTTCTTCTCCAAACGATTCAGCCTTTATGTGTTTACTTTTTGAGCTTCACTATAATATGATGCAGCGACAGATCATGCAAAGTAGAAAAATAAATAGAAATATTAGCACATCTTTGAGTAATTGGTTATCTATGTAGACCTCTAGCTTATTTTTCTCTTAATTTGTTGCTAGAACTTTATCCTTGTTTCTCTTTTTTGTTGTTTTGTCAAATCGAGTGATGAGAGTCCAAGGCATATGGAAGATTTGCCTATATAAAGAATGTTTAAGATGTTGGTTGCCGAAATCTAATATAACTAGTGTTAAACCAGCCATGCTGCGGAGCAGTTTCCTATGATACTTTTAATATTATGTACTTAGTTAACTTTTATTAATTTACTTTCGTAGATAATTATGAATGTCCCAACTTAAAACAAAATAATCAATCACAACAATAAAGATTTAAATGTCTAATTTACCATGCCTAAACCCTAATGCTAAACAAAGAATAAGGAAATACTATCTTGACCAAAATTAAACAATAGCAGTTATTTTTAATTCATTGTACAATATGTCATGTTAAAACTTACATATATAGTATCAATAAAATTTGATAAGGAATAGCAATCAAAATTGATAATATAACTCAAAGCAACAATCAATCAATCTTTACTACATTCACTTTCCCAACTCTAACCATGAAACAACATATATAATAAGTGGAGAATCAAAATAAAAACCTAAAAATTAACATATCTTCCATACCAATGTAATAAGTAGAAAACCAAAAGTCACATCTTTATTATCTTGTTAAATACTTCTTATTAATTTCTAATCAGGTTTTCTATATATTGATTTCTTTTAGAAAGGAAATAGATATGAATGCCACAATGTCATAATTTTCGTTATTAATTAAGAATTGAAAAGTGTATTAATTCATATTAAAATCATAAGTCTAAAGTAATATCCATCTAGTTGGTAGATACACAGATATGCAAAAATACACAAGCAAGAAACAACTCACTGAATATAGAGTTGCTGAAGATGCATCAATGGGAAGATAAAGTGGCGAATTAAACGTTTCAGAAGATAAATAAGAAATTTATTGGTTTTACAATATTTATTTTCTTTGATATAAAAATATGATCTCTCCTCTCATCCAGATTCATTCATAAACCAACAAATTAATAATTTATATTCCAAAACTAACAGTAACTAAAATAAATATGAAGAAAATTCTAGAAAAAATTAAAATTGACTGTCACTTTTGCGTTGCATGCGTCAACATGCTTGTACCTTACCAATACAATAGCTCATGACTCTTTAGTCCTTCATTCAAGAAAAACTCATGATTAATATAAAACAAAAATTCAAAAGAAAAAGAACATGAATAAAGGAAATTTTTCTCAAAACCATATAAAGATGGAACCTTAATACAATTAATACAATTAATACCTTAATACAATTAATACCTAATACCTAAAACTGTGCCATGTGTCAATGCTCTAAAATTTTGACACGTGGCATATTAGATAGATAGATAGATTTGAAATAAGATCCTGCAAAATAATATTTTTATTAAAAAATCTAAGAAATAGGGATGAGATTTATATGCCACATCAACATTTAAGAAAGAAAGTAATTCCAGTAATTTTTTGGAGATACACAGATATGCAAAAATACACAAGCAAGAAACAACTCACTGAATATAGAGTTGCTGAAGATGCATCCAATGGGAAGATAAAGTGGCTAATTAAACGTTTCAGAAGATAAATAAGAAATTTATTGGTTTTACAATATTTATTTTCTTTGATATAAAAATATGATCTCTCCTCTCATCCAGATTCATTCATAAACCAACAAATTAATAATTTATATTCCAAAACTAACAGTAACTAAAATAAATATGAAGAAAATTCTAGAAAAAATTAAAATTGACTGTCACTTTTGCGTTGCATGCGTCAACATGCTTGTACCTTACCAATACAATAGCTCATGACTCTTTAGTCCTTCATTCAAGAAAAACTCATGATTAATATAAAACAAAAATTCAAAAGAAAAAGAACATGAATAAAGGAAATTTTTCTCAAAACCATATAAAGATGGAACCTTAATACAATTAATACCTTAATACAATTAATACAATTAATACCTAATACCTAAAACTGTGCCATGTGTCAATGCTCTAAAATTTTGACACGTGGCATATTAGATAGATAGATTTGAAATAAGATCCTGCAAAATAATATTTTTATTAAAAAATCTAAGAAATAGGGATGAGATTTATATGCCACATCAACATTTAAGAAAGAAAGTAATTCCAGTAATTTTTTGGAGAAACAAACATAATTCTTTTCTCCGAAATAGCATAAATAGTCACTATTCATTTAATACCTTGCAAACAAACAGGCCCTAAATGGGCACGAAGGAGTTATGGGGCGTGGCATTATTTCCTTGGGCAAAGGGATGAGGGAGTGTATGGTTGGAGGTGAATCTTTTCCCTGAGGCGATGGAAGCTCTTTCTATCTTTTTCTTTTATTTTATTTTATTTTATTTTATTTTATTTTATTTTATTTTATTTTATTTTATTTTTTCTTTTTGCTGCTCAGCAGAATTTTTTATTGAAATAAAGAAAAAGTTCCCAAGGAGGGAAACAATTATACACCAGAGTTTGAAAACAAAAGGGGAAATGAGAACCCCATACAAATACAAACCTGACAAGAGACCCGATCAATTACAAACCTGACAAAAGGATCGATCCTAGGCTGTAGAAACCAATTTTTGGAGGTGATGGAAGCTCTAGAGTGTGATGAGGAGTTCATGTGTATTGTTTCTCACTATAATGTACTCTTACGTCCATTGAGCTTGAACAAAGAAGAAACAAATTAGTAGATTGCTATATATATATATAGAGAGAGAGAGAAATATGTGTATGCTTTATATATATATATATATATATATATATATATATATATATATATATATATATATATATATATATATATATATATATATATATATATATATATATATATATATATATATATATATATATATATATATATATATATATATATATAATGGTAACTGAAAGCAGCTCATTTACCCATTGAGAAATATGTAAACATAAACATATCTCAGGCACACCTAAACTCTCAAATCTTATGTCTTTAACCGAACAGAGCCTCTCTTCAATAACAAAAAGAAAATCACTCAAAAAATACACTCTCAAATCTTAGTACAAAAGACCCAAAGAGAGCCTCCCAACTAGAAGAACACAATCCAATCTTTAACATAAGAGGGCAATTGCATATGAAAACACATGAGTTATAACATCAGTTTTTATCACTAATACATTTAGCATATTCACACATGTTCTAGGCGTTTAAGTTTACTTATGAGATACGTGAACCAAGAAAAACAAAAACATGGACTAGTGTCAAAATCAAGAGTAGTTTTATATGTTGGAGGCTGCTTCTCATCTAATTAGCTATACATCAAATCACCCGCCAATGATATGAATTAACATTTTGGTCGACCAAGAAAATAAAAGATCAGAAAATTAGGGGTAATTTGAAAAGAAAACACTTTACTTGGGGCTTTGCATGAAACCCTCAAAAGCATTATAAGTTGGAAAAAATCCACATTTAACTTTTCACTAAAACAAGGGATGAAGGTTGTTGCGGTGATGGCTCTATCACGATAGGATCTAAAGAGCAAAACACAGATGAAGATTGTTAAGCTGATAAGCATTAGGTTGTCGATAAGAAGACAACAAGCTCTAATGGAAGGAAGAGTTTTCGCAATGGAAACTTGATTGGCAGAAACTTTAATGATTGTGGACCCTGTAATGTCTTTACTTGCTTTTCTTTACTATGCTCCTCTCTAAGGAGAAGCGAAAGTTGCTTAAAGGCTTAACCATAATCCTGAATATCATTCAGATCAAGATTGAAATTTAGTCGTAGGTAAATTTTAGGCTGTACACTGTATACTACTCTAAATCTAATTCTTTCATAATTCAAGTGAAGGATTAAAACTTAGTACCTGGGAAGAACAATGTCCCCTACTGATCCAGAGCATGGCCCTTTGACCTTCATCCTACAGTTCAACCAAAAAAAAAAAGCCAAGACTCATGTTCTGAAAGCAAACGGAGAAAAGAGCAATGGTCAATTATGATTGACCTCAAAGAAATTCTAATATTTATATTTGTTTGATTCTTTGCATGAACTTTCATTGCAGTATCGTAGATCAAAGCTAGAGGAGTAAACATATTGAGGATGAACCGGTTAAAGAAGGAGGAAGAGGAAAATGCAATAACATCGATGTGAAGGAGGAAAAGGACACGCTCTAGGTTCAAATTATATAGCACCTTCCTCTCCTGCCCTTCGTGTCCAGCTAGTTCTTGATTAGGGAAGAACGGGCTGGAAAAGAAGGATTTAGAGAGGAACATGCTAAATAACTTGCACATAGAGCAATCTCCTTGTCTACCCTCACATCAACGTCTATTGCTCCTCCTCTACTTTCTTCTTGAAACGATTCGGCCTTTATGTGTTTACTTTTTGAGCTTCAATAAAATATGATGCAGTGACAAGTCATGCAAAGTAGCAAAATAAATAGAAATATTAGCACGTCTTTGAGTAATTGGTTATCCATGTAGACCTCTAGCATATTTTCCTCTTAATTTGTTGCTAGAACTTTATCCTGGTTTCTCTTTGTTTGTTGTTTTGTCAAATCGAGTGATGAGAGTCCAGGGCATATGGAAGATTTGCCTAAATAAGGCTCGTGGCTTTGTGCAAGTACTAATTATGAATTCTTTGTGTAAGTTATGAATATAAATTCAAACCAGCATTACAATAAATGCACGATGTAAACTAATCTAGGACTAATCTTAATATTAACCTTGACCTTAATTACTATGGATCATATTTACATCTTCAAGCAGTTTATTTCCTTCTCACATTAACCAACAACAGGCATATGCACAATTTAAACATTTAATAGCACAATTACCTTTTAAAATCACTATCTTGAAAATTTTCATTTTACCTCAGTCCTCGATAAGATTCCTTCAGAAAAGAATCTCTAGCAGTTGACGCATCCCGTTCCTGTTCCCTTCATTATCGTCTAAAATACCTTGAACCTCTCAAAGCATCAAGAATATGGTTAGCAGAAAGAGATTAGCGACGACGATGATCTCGTCCCTCCATGATGTCCGGAGGAGGCCGATTACGAAATCTCGTCACCTTAAACAAAAGCATTTGGTAATGTTTAGGAGATAATAAATATAGTAATAAATATCTCAATGAAAGCAAAGTTCTTTATTAAATTATAGCGATAACACAACTAGCAAATCAATGTAATTGAAACTAGAAGAAATTAAGAAGCTTAGAGGTACATTACCTGTTGCTGCTAATTTGGGTTTTCTTTGCACAAGACCGTCAACCTGTCACTTTCTCTCCAGAAATTAATGGAGGACTGAAATTGAGATCAAAATCAATTCAGAAGGAGATTGGGGGAAGTTATTTGAGAATTGTTTTGGTTTAAACGATACCCTGTCTTCTTGCATTCAAGTAGACCGGCCCTCCTCTTAAAAGCTAACCTATACTAACTTTGCTGAAAATTCTCTCTAGATCTCCCCGCCAAAAATGCCATGAGACCCTCGCCGTCCTCTTGAATCGTTCTTCGTGAGAGAAAGATGGCATGAGGAGGCGCCAGGTGGCCTTTTGTAGCTGACACATAGTTATTTTCAAAATACAGTGGCGGAGCCACGTAGGTGGGTGGAGGTGCCTTCGCCCACGCAAAAGTTTTCATATTTTATATTTGGTCCATAGTTTCTTACTACCTAAAATCTTTCATATAATGATATTAGTCCCTCAATCATTGATTTTGCTATAAGGTACCCTCAAATTCTTCAGCTTTATTTTCAAAATTAACCACTGAAATCCTAGAAATTGCTATTAAGTCCTTCAATTTTCATGGGTTGCTGTTTCAAATTACTCATGAGGATTGAGGGACCTAATTGCATTTTTATTTATTTGAGGGACTAATGTTAAATAGCTCTGCTCCAGTTCAAATGTACAAGATTTTGTTAACAAATAGAAAAGGTGCTTGCGGTTAATTACAAGTATTTTCTTATAGAAATATGCAAAAAGAAAATACACATTACATTGACTCGCCTACCAGGACAAAATATAGAATATATAGAGATTTCCCGACAGCAATATGCAAAAAAAAAGGAAAAGGAAAAAAAAGGGTTTCATCTCTTGTTGCATCTTCCCACATTTTGTCGGCATCAAGTTTACTTACGAAATACATGAACCAAGAAAAACAAAAACATGGACTTGTGTCAAAATCAAGAGTAGTTTTATTTGTTGGATGATGCTTCTCATCTAATTCACTACATCAAGTCACATATTGTTATGCATATAACTCGGATTTTACACTTCAGCTAACCACACTATGCCACGTCAGCAGATAAATCGATCAACAGGTAATCAAATTGATTCAAAAGGGTGGGACGTCAACAGTTTGTCTGTTTTATCAAGGTTGCAAGCCTTGGGCTTGACCAGCAAGCCCAGATAGGTGATGACAGCTCATGACGACTGTAGACAGTCAAAAAATTCTCTAGGCGAGGGTCACGCGCACCCTAGTTGTTAAAGCTTCAAAACGAGACTTGCTCAAGAGGCGAGGCTCGACCTCGATACGAGGTTCGCACGTGGAGCGGAGTTCGATCTTAACACGAGGTTAGCAGCGGAAGCTCAGTCATGTGATGAGGTTAGCCCTCAGCGATGAATGCGATGAAGCGCGCTTGAATACGGCGAGTTAGCAGCGGTGATTTCCACTTTCATCCGAGATTCACAAGAGGAGCGAAGCTCGACATTCGTCTTGAAACTTGACTTTAATCTTAAGGCGAGGTTAGCCCACCGGCTTCATCTGAGGAGGTAGCCTCTCCGACGTGACTCACCATCCAACCGAGGCTCGCCCACTGCAATGAATCTCAACTCTCAAGCGAGGTCCGTCCGCAACATTGAAGCTAGGCACCCAAGCGAGGTTCGTCAATAGCATTAAAGCGAGGCACTCATCCGAGGTTCGCCCATAGCGGCGAAGCTCGACTTCCAAGCGAAGTTCGACTATAGCGACGAAGCGAAGCACCCAAGCGAGGTTTGCCCATGCAGCAAAGCTCGCCATCCAACCAAAATGCGTAAATGCATTCGACTGAAGTTCGCCCAAACAGCGAAGCTCGTCATATAACTGAAGTTCATCCAAGTAGCGGACCTCGTTATGCAATCAAGATTTGCACAGGCAACGAAGTTCGAAGAAGCTCGAAGCTCGTTATTCGACGAGGCTCGAAGCTCGCCCTTGTAGCGAACCCAAAGGCCACGAAAGCCACAACAACCACGTGGGTTAAGTGGTGGGCATCAGTTATGCCCACGTCCATATCAGTTAACCCACGTTTCCACAATTCTTGCATGCCAGTTACATGCTAAAAGCCCTATAAATGGCGGTGAGCAGCCGTTAGAAGGAGGCTTTTGGAACTTTTGGAGATCAACACTTGCGCACGAGAAAGAGATCAAGCTCTTCATCAGCAATCTCAAGATCATCTGCAATTCTGTTCTGATCGTCAACGGGAAGTAATCTCAACGTGAGCATTGAGTGAAGCATCCTATCGCTACCGAAAACCCACCTTAAAAGAGAAGTCGAATCAATCTTCTCTTCCTCTGTAATCGAGAAAATTTGATTGTAAACCCATTCATTCAATCAATAAACTTTTTTCGACTCTACAACGACCGAACTCACCTTCGGACACCATCTCTCATCCTTGCCCGCCTTAGTTTTGTGATAGTTTGCCTATGTAAGGATGATTGATTAAAATCATCTCATATCATTAATATTTTATGTTAAGTGATATTAATTGATAAGTTATCTCTTTGATTGCTAACTCTCATAACAACGAATGCATCGGCGTCGGATAAACCTTCCTCAACCAATGTCACCATGTCATGTGGGCTTACTTGCAAGCTAAACAAAACTATCAAAACTATCTCGGCCATCAGGATGGTGATATGTACACTAACTGATTTGCCCAACCAAATCCCTAGAAATATGCTACTCGAAGTTTATGTATGGGGATCTGTTTCATAATTTTGGTATGAGGATCTCAAATCCCTAACCTAAATACATGGTCCTTTGTCTTCTTCATTAAGAGACTTATTTAAGCATGGAAGGGAGTTGGTGGACGGTCCACCTTCATAAATCCAACACTATTATTTATTTATTTATCTCAATCGATCTTAAGTACAGGTCACCACCAGCCGTCTATATTGGTCTCGCGCTTTTGAATCAAATCTTGTGGGCTCAAGCTATCAGGTTTTTCCTTGCATCAATAGATGACACTCACCGTGGGCCTTACTTTGATGATCATAATCAATAGCTAGTGACGATCAACACTCTCACGGTGGCAGATCGATCGATGATCTTGTGAAACATAGATGATATCCTAACCTCTTCTCAATTGGAATATGTATTCAATCTTATTGTAGGGGGAATCAACAGTCAAATTGAACAAGCGTTTCAAGAAGATGAGGAAGAAGGATGCTCCCGATCTATAGCCTGACATTCTAGACATACCCTAGCATATGCCAACGTTGACAGAGGAGCACCTAGTTGGGATAGCCTTGGTCCAATCCAGTCAGTTTCAACCTCACTTCTAAATCCAATCTTGTGGGCTCAAGCTATCAGGTTTTTCCTTGCATCAATAGATGACACTCACCGTGGGGCCTTACTTTGATGATCATAATCAATAGCTAGTGACGATCAGCACTCTCACGGTGGCGGATCAATCGATGACGCGCAAAACATAGATGATATCCTAACCTCTTCTCAATTTGAATATGTATTCAATCTTATTGTAGGGGGAATCAACAGTCAAATTGAACAAGAGTTTCAAGAAGATGAGGAAGAAGGATGCTCCCGATATATAGCCTGACATTCTAGGCATACCCCAGCATATGCCAACCTTGACAGAGGAGCACCTAGTTGGGATAGCCTTGGTCCAATACAGTCAGTTTCAACCTCACATGTCATAGCCAAGAATCGAGCTGGGCGAACTGGCTCCCCAGTCTAAGGGTAATCCCCTAGCAAGTTGCTAGGTGAATCCCGCGCAGATGTTATGATGTATGACAACCAATTGACAGGACACTACGCCACCTCCAGTTATCCCAATCTCGCTCTTGGATATGTCAACATGGAGTCATATGAACCGGACAATCCTGGGTGTTACACCCTCAAAAACTTAATATAATCTTCCACATCCTAGGTAAGGAAATGTAATTTAGTGAGGTTTCGAGTCAACATTCATGGCTTTAGCCAAAGCAGTCAGATGAAACACGCCACTTATCGACAACATAATGAATGTGTTTTTCCAACAAATAAAGCTCCCCAAGATGGATGTCTACAAAAATAATGGGTGTTCTCTTGAGCACACCCGAAACTAATTTAATTCTATGTAGATGGGGAAGGCAAAAGACACTCTAATCTGCTCGGCTTTCTCTAATTCTTTGAGTAGCACCCACGATCAAGACGTGGTACAACTCGCCACAAAAGAAATCATTCAGCAACTTTGACCAAACTCACCACCCTCTTTGTAATTCACTTTCTTTCAGAGATGAAAAGGAAGATTTCTCTGCCACTAGTAGAAATAAAACAATCGCTTAGAGGAATATCCTTGACGCAAAAAAAATCATCAGGGATGTTTACATCCCAATGGCAGACGCCGTCAAGATAACCCTGTCAAGGATTTTTCAAGCCCGTCAAGGATGTGAACATTCTTGATGGGATGTTTTAACAACCCTGATGGGAGAGTCATCACGGATTCGGTAGGGGCAACTTATTAATGAGAGCGGGCTCTAACCGTCAGCGTTGAACATCCCTGATGGGGCCAGTCGGGGATGATGAAAATTCCTACTGCTGAATTATCCCTCACCTTTGCTTCTCACCTCTCCTCATTTTTCACCTTATCTTCTTACCCTACTTAACCCTCGCCATTTGTTCGCGGGAAAGTCATTTTGTTATTCATTGTCCTTGAACACTTACGGCTTTGGCACAACAAAATTCAAAAGAAAATGCCTTTTATTTTAAAGGCAATGAAAGCGAGTTACAACTTCTTCTGTATGAACAAACCGAGGATCTACGTTATATCGGGATCCCCGCTTGCGTGGGTTCTTTACTGTCTTGGGGACTTGAATCGTCGTGGACCAGCGCGCAATTCGATCGGGTAGAGCCGGGTTGGGACTTCTGAGGCGTGAAGGGGCTCGTTCCACGAGAAGCGAAGCCCTAAGGATCACACTCACGAAGGAGAGGATCGCCGGGGATCACACTCACGAAGGAGAGGATCGCCTTCGGGATCACACTCACGAAGGAGAGGATCGCCTTCGGGATCACACTCACGAAGGAGAGGATCGCCGGGGATCACACTCACGAAGGAGAGGATCGCCTTCGGGATCACACTCACGAAGGAGAGGATCGCCTTCGGGATCACACTCACGAAGGAGAGGATCGCCTTCGGGATCACACTCACGAAGGAGAGGATCGCCTTCGGGATCACACTCACGAAGGAGAGGATCGCCTTCGGGATCACACTCACGAAGGAGAGGATCGCCGGGGATCACACTCACGAAGGAGAGGATCGCCTTCGGGATCACACTCACGAAGGAGAGGATCGCCTTCGGGATCACACTCACGAAGGAGAGGATCGCCGGGGATCACACTCACGAAGGAGAGGATCGCCTTCGGGATCACACTCACGAAGGAGAGGATCGCCGGGGATCACACTCACGAAGGAGAGGATCGCCGGGGATCACACTCACGAAGGAGAGGATCGCCTTCGGGATCACACTCACGAAGGAGAGGATCGCCTTCGGGATCACACTCACGAAGGAGAGGATCGCCGGGGATCACACTCACGAAGGAGAGGATCGCCTTCGGGATCACACTCACGAAGGAGAGGATCGCCTTCGGGATCACACTCACGAAGGAGAGGATCGCCTTCGGGATCACACTCACGAAGGAGAGGATCGCCTTCGGGATCACACTCACGAAGGAGAGGATCGCCTTCGGGATCACACTCACGGGAGAGGATCGCCTTCGGGATCACACTCACGAAGGAGAGGATCGCCTTCGGGATCACACTCACGAAGGAGAGGATCGCCTTCGGGATCACACTCACGAAGGAGAGGATCGCCTTCGGGATCACACTCACGAAGGAGAGGATCGCCTTCGGGATCACACTCACGAAGGAGAGGATCGCCTTCGGGATCACACTCACGAAGGAGAGGATCGCCTTCGGGATCACACTCACGGGAGAGGATCGCCGGGGATCACACTCACGAAGGAGAGGATCGCCTTCGGGATCACACTCACGAAGGAGAGGATCGCCTTCGGGATCACACTCACGAAGGAGAGGATCGCCTTCGGGATCACACTCACGAAGGAGAGGATCGCCGGGGATCACACTCACGAAGGAGAGGATCACGAGCGTGAGATCTACTAGGAGAAATCACTGCTGATTGTCGTAGCCGACCGAGTTTGCTTACCTCGCGGTTTGTAGATCGGCGTCGGCGGAACTTGTGCTCGCCGGTGCTTGGAACTTGTGTGCTCGGCCGTCGTTTGCTCGTAGATCTCGCGAGCTCCTCTCAAATATCGAGAAAATCCCACCCACCAACTGAGCACCCCTAGACTATTTATAGGAAAGCGGAAAGAGGCGTTGTCGGTGACGCACGGTGTCCGGCCAATGCTAACACTATGGTGTCGGGTCGCGGACACTTTTGATGTCGGCCAAGCCCGACACCATTTGGTGTCGGGCTGGCGGACACAAATGTTATCCGACAAGCGGACACTTCGGCGTCGAGTTTTGGCGGCTATTTTGCCCAAGTGAACACGAGTTGTTGAATGAACACGAGGTTACAAAAAGTCAGTCATGGCCCGAGTTCGCCAGGCGAGTTATAAAATGAACCGGGTTCATATACAAGATCGCCAGGCGAGGTTCGCCAGGCGAGGTTCGCCAAAATGAACCGAGGTTCGCCAAACCGCTGGTTCGCCGTAAGGCGAGGTTCGCCAAAATGAACCGAGGTTCGCCAAAATGAACCGAGGTTCGCCAAAATGAACCGAGGTTCGCCAAAATGAACCGAGGTTCGCCAAAATGAACCGAGGTTCGCCAAACCGCTGGTTCGCCGTAAGGCGAGGTTCGCCAAAATGAACCGAGGTTCGCCAAAATGAACCGAGGTTCGCCAAAATGAACCGAGGTTCGCCAAACCGCTGGTTCGCCGTAAGGCGAGGTTCGCCAAAATGAACCGAGGTTCGCCAAACCGCTGGTTCGCCGTAAGGCGAGGTTCGCCAAAAGGCGAGGTTCGCCAAAATGAACCGAGGTTCGCCAAAATGAACCGAGGTTCGCCAAACCGCGAGATTCGCCGTGGCGAGGTTCGCCAAACCGCTGGTTCGCCGTAAGGCGAGGTTCGCCAAAATGAACCGAGGTTCGCCAAACCGCAAGATTCGCCGAAGGCGAGGTTCGCCAAACCGCTGGTTCGCCGTAAGGCGAGGTTCGCCAAAATGAACCGAGGTTCGCCAAACCGCGAGATTCGCCGTGGCTACGAAAGTCGATGGCGCAGATTTGCCAGAAGGCAAGGTTCGCCAAAATGAACCGAGGTTCGCCAAACCGCGAAGTTCGCCAGAAGGCGAGGTTTGCCAAAAGGCGAGGTTCGCCAAACCGCGAGGTTCGCCAGATGAACCGAGGTTCGCCAAACCGCTGGTTCGCCGTAAGGCGAGGTTCGCCAGATGAACCGAGGTTCGCCAAAATGAACCGAGGTTCGCCAAACCGCTAGAAGTTCGCCAGAATGCGAGGTTTGCCAAAAGGCGAGGTTCGCCAAAATGAACCGAGGTTCGCCAAACCGCGAGGTTCGCCAGAAGGCGAGGTTCGCCAAAAGGCGAGGTTCACCAAAAGGCGAGATTCGCCGACCAAGTTGGCCGAGGTGCGCCGTTTTCGTCGTTTTGCGTCGTTTTTCCGGCGTTTTCCGTCTCTCGGGCTTGGGTTCCGTCTGTATTTGATTCCGGGACTAATTCTTGGTTCGTTCCGGTTCAACGGTCCTGAAATCCGATCGTCCGTTCAAGTCCGATTTAAACCGTGCTTGTGACGCTGTGGGTTTGCCGTCGGGTTCGCGCCTTAACTATTCGACGTCCGTATCATTCGATGGGTTGTCATTCGCCGACTCCCCATCATGAGTTGGTATCGGGGATCTTGTAAGTATTTTTTAACGCCTACAGATACCCCCTCCAAAGTGTTTCAGTCTCGTTCTTTTATAAGCGAGCCTGGAATACTTTGGACATGATGGTTCCCGGCCTTCAGTCGGCAGAGGGTCCCAAAAGTTAGCTTCAAGTCTTCGATTCTTTCAGACCATCCAGTTCTTTGTAGGATTTCTGATAAGATCACTTGTCGATTTATTGTCCGACCGCTTGTTAAGATCTTGATTCAAGTCGGTGGGTGAGTTTTGTTTGTAACTCGTGTCGGTTGGTTGTTGTTTGACTAACCATCAGACTTTTGGACTTCTCCATATGTCGGTGAACTCCTTGTTGGCGACACGTTGACTGTGTCGAATACGTGGAGTTTCCTAACCCTCAATCGGCTAATTCTTCCATCATCACGGTGTTGTTGGTTCAACCACAGCCGAGGACTAATCTTTTATGGAGATATCCTCCGAGGATTCCTTGTTGAAACAGAGATCATTTGGCTTTCAACCATCGCCCTAGCCTTCACCGGCGAAAGCGACGCTTTGACCGTTGTTGGGATATGATTATCCACAAGGGGAGAAGTTTCTTCGATCGACACGCTTGTCCTGTCAACATGACTTTCACGCCGATTATTCCTCTCTTGGATATTATGGTGGGAGGAAATTAAGGGTTATCGAAGTTATCCTTAAGAATATGGGTTTATTCTCCGTGAACTCCTCGCTGAAAATTTGGAAACAGCTTATACCAGATTCCCGATTGAGTAGGATTAGGCGACGCTGATCGGCCGATATAATCCGCGATATATCGAAAGTTATCCCTAAGAATATTTTTGTGGAAATATTCTTCGAACTTCTCGACAAATTAGGAAACAGCTTTATACTGTAATCCTAGTTGGAGTAGGATTAGGCGACGCTGATCGGCCGATGCAATCCAAGACGATCGAAGTTATCCCTAAGAATATTTCTTGTGAGAATATTCTTCCTGAACTCGACAAATTAGGAAACGGTTTATACTCGTAATCCTAGTTGAGTAGGATCACGACGCTGATCGGCCGATGCAATCCAAGACGATCGAAGTTATCCCTAAGAATATTTCTTGTGAGAATATTCTTCCGGAACTCCTCGACAAATTAGGAAACAGCTTATACTGTAATCCTAGTTGGAGTATAGCGGTCGTACTAACGCTTAAATTTAGCCTCCCGTGCAATCGATCGTAGTCGGAGTCGACATATTTATACCGCGAATCGCTTTTGGTCGCCAAAGGAGCTCGCTCGTGAAGTCCCTTGACGAACTAAAGGTCAAGAGGCTTCCCGAAATGACACTCAAGCCGCTCAGAGGTCGCCGCACAAAAGAAAGCCGCCAGACTCAATCGACAGTCCGATGGGGAGATTCATAGTTCAGACGATACTTCGTGAGAAGACCAGAGGAAGTTGCAACTCATGAAGAAAATCCCGTACTTTCTCCTTGAATCTCCTTATCCTTGAGATATCCCAATCTGATATTGATTTATCTTTTCAGGAATACCGTAAAGAGAGGCGGTCCGTCCTTGCGATGGGGACAAATTCCGCAATGGAGCTCCTTTCGCTTAAAGAAACCGTTCACGATCTCGCCTCGCTTCTGACCATTATCCCGATTCACAGCGAAGATTCCGGCCGGGCGATAAAGGTGATACTCGACTGAACCAGATATCTTTCTAATCATTCGGCTTCTTTATGAATCTCATGATTTTCTCTTGTGCAGGAGAGTTTGGTAACGACGCCAATTTTGATTTTCCTCTTCCTGACTTTGCCGAGTCCAGTTTCGTGGGGCAAGTACTCGGAGCTATTGCAGGAGAACCTGAAAATACCAACATAGGACCTGGATCGGAGGATCCAGGTACATCTAACACTGGTAATTTTTCTTACCTGGACAGCAACTTGCAAAGGTACGAAATTTGTTTCCCTGCAACTCACATCTGTACTTCTCGCTCTTATGTCAGCCTTTTCGATGGAGGACTTCGAGGATTTGATGCGTGATTTACCCCGAGACGTTCCTCTTCCTGGCGATACCGTGCCTGAGCTAGGAATTCCTAGGGATATCGAGGCTGATTTCTTTGAAGGTACAAATCCCTTTCCTGATAATCATAGGACTATTCAATTTTGACTAGTACGTCTATGATTGAAAATGTCTCTCACCTGATAACAGAGACCCGTCCTGATGACATTGAGCCTGCTATTCTTCCAGAGTCTACTTCTGCAACCGTCAATACATTGGATGTGCAGGTCGAGATACCGACTGAGACTGTCGATGCGCCACCGACTGCTGCTGCTTCGCCGGTTTCATTAAGGAAAGAAACTGCCTGTATAGGTATGAACCATTCAACTGTCGATACTCATGTTGATCTTTTTGGTTTTGGGAGTTTTCACCTCTTTTCTTCCTTTTTGCAGGGTCTACAACGACTCTTCACGACTTAGTGAGAGCTTTGATGTCTGACGACGATCCATCTCGGTGATTATCCCGTGGAAATTCGCCGTTCTTCTTTATTTAGCCATTGTGATAGACACACTTCTCGGTACCAGACTTTCTCTCCGTCAGTTCCGGCCATTCCTTGATCCTAGGGTAACCACGATACGAGATGCGGGTTATTCAGAGTTGGCCTGCACCATCGCGATGATCTCGATCATTTGGAGGTTGAGCTCAAAAGTTTGTAAGACTTTGAGGCAGCCTGCCTCCTCATACATAGAGACAGAGATGAGGCTCGCCGACAGCTTTGGCGATGCTGCCATTACTGACTCGGTTCGATGCAAGAAGACCGGTGCTTTTTGAGATCACACCGGCTTGGCTTCCGTGGGAGATTTTCAATCTTGTGTCAGCCTGGAGAAGCGAGAATAGTAGAGCTCGAACAGGAACTTCAAGCGGCGAAGGAGAGTCTAATCATCTTGAAGCTGACGAAGGCCAACAAGGAGGAGACTCTTGCGGTCATGTCCGGGAAGCTTGAATTTTCAAAGCGAAGCCGGTCAAGTCGAGGAGGAAACCGCAGACCCTTAATAGCAGCGGGAGACTTTCAAGGCCGAAGCCAGGAGGAACTTCAACAAGCTTTCCTCAATAAAGTATTCGAGTTAGAAGCAAAGAAATTTGTCGCCACAAATTTGATGTTTAGAGAGCTTGTGTAACTTCAGCTTTTATCAATAAAACATATTTCTATCCTCTTTTATGCTTTATTATGATTCTTTTATTTCACGTAAATAATTAACCATAATACTTACGGATTTTGGCAAACCTCACCGCCAACGGATTTGATTAGCCTTTACCAACTACCGCTTGAGTTGGGCTAGCGGATTATCTCGGATCCGCTCCACACGGACGTTGTGCTAAAAGAATGAAACTCTCTTAGACTTAATGCTACGATGTTGAATACGTAGGCTTCATACTCTTTACGGGCAAGAGACCACGGACGTAGCGTGTTACGCTGTAGACTCATCCCTTCTTAGGCGGGATGAAATACCCGAGTCGAATGCGGTGTCTTCTTCAATCGGAAAAGACTAAACCGAAACAGCGTGTGGCGTTGGCTTTATCCCTTCTTAGGCTTGGGATAAAATACCCCGAATCAAACTCGGTGTTTTCTTCAATCGGAAAAGACTAAAGCCGAGCAGCGTGTGAAGCGTTGGCTTTATCCTTCTTAGGCTTGGGATAGAATGCCCCAAGGCGAACCTTGGTGTCTTCTTCAATGGAAAAAGACTAAACCGGCAGCGTGTGGCGTTGGCTTTATCCTTCTTAGGCTTCGGATGAAATACCCCGAATCAAACTCGGTGTCTTCTTCAATCGGCAAAGACTAAACCGGCAGCAGCGTGTGGCGTTGGCTTTATCCCTTCTTAGGCCGGGATAAAATACCCCGAATCAAACTCGGTGTCTTCTTCAATCGGAAAAGACTAAACGGCAACAGCGTGTGAGGCGTTGGCTTTATCCCTTCTTAGGCCGGGATAAAATACCCCGAATCAAACTCGGTGTCTTCTTCAATGGAAAAAGACTAAACGGCAGCGTGTGAGGCGCTGGCTTTATCCCTTCTTAGGCTTCGGGATAGAATGCCCCAAGACGAACCTTGGTGTCTTCTTCAATCGGAAAAGACTAAACCGCAACGCTGCGGTGAGGCGCTGGCTTTATCCCTTCTTAGGCCGGGATGAAATACCCTGAATCAAACTCGTGTCTTCTTCAATCGGAAAAGACTAAACCGCAACGCTGCGGTGAGGCGCTGGCTTTATCCCTTCTTAGGCTTCGGATAAAATACCCTTAATCAAACTCGTGTCTTCTTCAATCGGAAAAGACTAAACGGCAGCGTGTGAAGCGTTGGCTTTATCCCTTCTTAGGCCGGGATGAAATACCCTGAATCAAACTCGTGTCTTCTTCAATCGGAAAAGACTAAACCGCAACGCTGCGGTGAGGCGCTGGCTTTATCCCTTCTTAGGTTTCGGATAGAATGCCCCAAGGCGAACCTTGGTGTCTTCTTTGACCGAGAATGACCGAACCGCTTAAATTGGTGAGAGGGAAGGAACTTTATGTTCTATTTCTCGAATGAAACCATAGCGAGGGCTTCTTGTAGGAATCGAAAAGACTCGTGACCTTCAAAGGACAACCTAGTCTGAAAATCCCCAAGATACCTTCACCGGCGCTACCGTGAGAGAGATGGAACTAAGAGTGGGATCTCCACTCCGAGAACCGAAGAGACTCGTGACCTTCAGCGGACAACCCGGTCTCGAAAATCCCCAAGATACCTTCACGGCTACCTAAGATGAAGATGGAACTAAGAGTGGGATCTCCACCGAACCGAAGAGACTCAGTGACCTTCAAAGGACAACCTGGTCCGAAAATCCCTACAAGATACCTTCACGGCTACCTAAGATGAAGATGGAACTAAGAGTGGGATCTCCACCGAGAACCGAAGAGACTCATGTGACCTTCAGCGGACAACCCGGTCTCGAAAATCCCTACAAGATACCTTCACGGCTACCTAAGATGAAAATGGAACTAAGAGTGGGATCTCCACCGAGAACCGAAGAGACTCGTGACCTTCAAAGCGACAACCTGGTCAAAATCCCCAAGATACCTTCACCGCGCTACCTAAGATGAAAGATGGAACTAAAAGTGGGATCTCCACTTTGAGAACCGAAAGACTCAGCGACCTTCACGGACAACCCGGTCCGAAAATCCCTACAAGATACCTTCACCGGCGCTACCTAAGATGAGAGATGGAACTAAGAGGGATCTCCACCGAGAACCGAAGAGACTCGTGACCAAAGGACAACCCGGTTCGAAAATCCCGGCAAGATACCTTCACCGGCGCTACCTAAGATGAGAGATGGAACTAAGAGTGGGATCTCCACCGAGAACCGAAGAGACTGTGACCTTCAGCGACAACCCGGTTCGAAAATCCCGCGATACCTTTAGTCGACGCTACCTAAGATGAAGATGGAACTAAGAGTGGGATCTCCACCAGAACCGAAGAGACTCAGTGACCTTCAGCGACAACCTAGTCCGAAAATCCCTACGATACCTTCACCGGCGCTACCTAAGATGAAAATGGAACTAAGAGTGGGATCTCCACTCCGAGAACCGAAGAGACTCAGGTGACCTTCAGCGACAACCTAGTCCGAAAATCCCTACGATACCTTCACCGGCGCTACCTAAGATGAAGATGGAACTAAGAGTGGGATCTCCACTCGAGAACCGAAGAGACTCAGTGACCTTCAGGACAACCTGGTTCGAAAATCCCGGCAAGATACCTTCACGGCGCTACCTAAGATGAAAATGGAACTAAGAGTGGGATCTCCACTCGAGAACCGAAGAGACTCGTGTGACCTTCAGCGACAACCTAGTCCGAAAATCCCTACAAGATACCTTCACCGGCGCTACCCGTGAGAGAGATGGAACTAAGAGTGGGATCTCCACTCCGAGAACCGAAGAGACTCGGTGACCTTGGTGGACAACACAGTGCGAAAATCCGGCGCATACCTTCGGTCGGGCTACCTAAGATGAAGATGGAACTAAGAGTGGGATCTCCACTCCGAGAACCGAAGAGACTCGAGGTGACCTTGGCGGACAACCTGGTGCGAAAATCCGGCGCATACCTTCGGTCGGCTACCTAAGATGAAGATGGAACTAAGAGTGGGATCTCCACTCAGAGAACCGAAGAGACTCATGTGACCTTGGTGGACAACACAGTGCGAAAATCGGCGCATACCTTCGGTCGGCTACCTAAGATGAAAATGGAACTAAGTGGGATCTCCACTCGAGAACCGAAGAGACTCGGTGACCTTGGCGGACAACCTGGTCTAAAAATCGGCGCATACCTTCGATCGGCTACCTAAGATGAAAGATGGAACTAAAAGTGGATCTCCACTGAGAACCGAAGAGACTCAGTGACCTTCAGCGGACAACCCGGTCCGAAAATCCCGGCGATACCTTCACCGGCGCTACCTAAGATGAGAGATGGAACTAAGAGTGGGATCTCCACTCCGAACCGAAGAGACTCGTGACCTTCAAAGGACAACCCGGTCCGAAAATCCCTACAAGATACCTTCACGGCGCTACCTAAGATGAGAGATGGAACTAAGAGGATCTCCACCGAGAACCGAAGAGACTCGTGACCTTCAGCGGACAACCCGGTCTGAAAATCCCCAAGATACCTTTAGTCGACGCTACCTAAGATGAAGATGGAACTAAGAGTGGAATCTCCACCGAGAACCGAAGAGACTCAGTGACCTTCAGCGGACAACCCGGTCTCGAAAATCCCTACAAGATACCTTCACCGGCTACCTAAGATGAAAGATGGAACCCTTCCGCTTGACACAAAGGATTTTACGCTGGAGAGGAAGAATTTTATATTCTCTCCAAAGTGAAAGGGACTTTGAGTGGACCTCTTGTTCATAGAAGGAATCAAGAGGGGACTTTGGTAATGTATCAGAAAATTTGTGGACCTACCATCAAGGAATTTGATCGGTGGGGGAAATTGTGATGGAGAATAAATTTAGGGTTATCCTCAAGAAAAGTGGGTGCAACATCCCACGAGGAACTTCCCGTCGAAACGGGTTATCCCGAAGATACTAAGGGTAGTATTTCTTCAGGAACTTCCCATTTATCTAAGATTAATTGCCGGTCGCCATTTTGGGTAATTAGGCGATACGCACCGTTAGAGTAGACCGTCTCAATTACAAATGGTCCCTCCCATTTAGGTTCAAATTTACCTTTCTTCTTGGAAGTGAGGATTATCGGTCGTCGAGCAGCGAGGACCATATCTCCTTCTCTAAAGGTTCTCTGTCGAACTTTCTTGTTGAAAGCCCTCGACATCCTAGCTTGGTAGAACTCAATGCATTGTTGAGCCTCCAGGCGCTTCTCATCTAACATCTCAAGCTCTTCGAGACGTTTTTGATGTTCTTCGATCGCCATCTCGCTGAAAGGACGGCGCGGCGACGGAATCGATTTCCAACGGAGAACCGCTTCACACCCGTAAACCGTGGAGTACGGGTCGCTCCAAATTGGCATGCATCACAGCGATATGCCCAAAGTGCTTCTCCGAAGTTTATCGCCCCAGCCTCGCTTTGTTATTCTTCACAAGCTTCGACAAATTTTGATGATTGTCTTGTTGAACGCCTAATCCATTTGTCGCCGGATTATAAGCCGCTGACGACATCTTGTATCTTGAATTTTTCGCAAAACCCGATGAAGGAATTGCCGATGAATTGGGGACCGCTGTCATGCAGATCCGTTTCGTGACACCATGTCGATAAATGACATGGTGTTTGATAAACTTGATGATGGTACTCGCTTTGACTTCTTTTAGCGGGATTGCTTCACCACTTGAGAAGTAATCGGTGATCGCTAGAATAAACCGACGCCTTTGACCGATGGAGGAAAATGGGACCTACAACGCCCATTCCCATGTCTCAATGGTCGATGTGGCCGGGATGCAACCGCCAGAGGCCGATGCATATAATTCGCGCGGAATTTGACACGGGCATTTCCGAAGCCGCATAAGATCAAGGCCATTAATCATTGTTGGCCGGCAGCCCATTCTCCCGATTCGATCAGAGCTTGGGACCAGGATGGTGTGCACCACATTCACCTTTGTGTGCTTCCCGAAGGACCTCTTACGCCTCTTTGTTTGAAAGGCATCGAGTAAAGACCATCGCACTGACGATATAACATCCGGGTCTCGTGGTCGTAAAGAACCTCGAGCTCTTCGCCGATTGACTCTTCTCCTTCACGCCTTGTGGCGTAATACCATGCAAGACGAGTCGATAATAGGGAAGCCAATCTCGGCTCCAATTTGGTTTGGGTTGCATATACCTCTTTGGTAACTACCCTTTGTCTTCGCACTTCATCATATATTGATACGAAGAGTCGGTGAGTCCCGACCGCAACCTGCTCGGTCTCGAAGGTTGTGCTAACGACACCGCTTAACGCCGCCAATAAGATTCAAGTAAGCTTTGGAGGCGCTGGATATATTCGATGAAGAACTCTTCGAACGAGCTCGCCATTTCGATTGCTACCGATGATAAGGAATTAGATCTCGATTTCGACTTTGTAGTTTCCACGGACCGCTTAACTATCAATTGCGAATCGCCAGACGCCGAGATACTCTACCCCAAAATTTTGGCTAAACCGAGCCCGATAAGTAGCGCATTATATTCGCTACATTATTGGAGCACGATTCGGTGAGCTTAATAAGCACGGGCATGACATGATTCCTCGGGAAACTAAGACAACCCCGACCAATTTAAAATCTTAGAACATCCGGGGCACTTGCCACGCTGGTAGCTCGAGAAGTCTGGCCAAAATACAAACGCCATATTTGTTGGTGCGATGTAGTGTTGACTTCTTGGACTTCATCCGAAGATCATCATATAGCTCAACCGGCCCCGCTGTCTGCCGCGTGCCAAGAGATCGCGAAATTGCTTGTCCTTTGACCGACTTCGTTGTTTGAAGTGCAAGTCATATTGGGACAAGAGTAAGGCCCATTTCGCCAAACGCCAACTCATTGAGGCCGGCCGGTCATAAATATTTGGACCGATTCACGCTAGAGATAACATAAATCGCCTCGTCCGACTAAATAGTGCCGATTTTTCAATCGCGAACACTAATGCAAGGCACCGCCGACCATTGGGTATCGAGACTCAAATACTAATGTTCGCCTGTAATACATCGCCGCTCGGATCGCTGCCATCGCCTTGCGCAAGCAAAGCGCCAACGAGTGGTCTGCTGCCTTGATGTAAATCGTGAATGGCTTTCCATCGCGTGCGACAAGAACAGAGGTTTAGAGAGATAAGACTTGATCTCTTCAAACGCTCGACAAAGGCCGCCCCAAATAAACGACACTCTTCTTGTTCAACTTAGAGAACGGTTGGCACTTCCTGATAGGTTCGATATGAACCGCCGGATGTAAGCTAACCGCCCTTGTAACCCCCGAAGTTCTCTCGCATTTCGAGGTTGCAATTTTGAATAGCCTTTACTTTGTCGATCGACATGGATTCCTTTGTTGGTGACGACGGCCAAGGAACTTGCCACGGACATCCCAAGGAAGGATTTGGCAGATTCATCTTTAGTCGATGGGTTCGCATGAGCTCGAATACCGCTCTAAGATCTTTGATGTGATCTCCTTTGTCACGGCTTTTCACAACCAAGTCGCCAACGTAGCATTCGACCGCTTTCCGAGATGATCCCGAAAATTTTAGTCATCGCCACGGTATGTGGCCGGCATTTTGAGGCCGAACGGCATGACCGTAGCAATATATACCGATATGCTCAACGCCGTGCTTGGCGCCATCGGGTGCATCTTGATCCGATTGTAACCCGAAACCATCCATGAATGACATTCTTTCAAATCCACACGTATTGTCGACTATGACATCGCTGATTGGAAGGGGAAGTCATCTTTGGGCAAGCAGCGCTCAGACTTCAATCCATACGCATCCTAATCGAGCCATTCTTCTTCATGACCGAACTATATTCGCCACCCGATCCGATGTTGAATTTCCTCGATGAATCCCGATTCTATGAGTTTCTTCACTTCGCCAACGATTGCTTGCAATATTTGTGGATCTAAACCGCCTTTGCTGTTGCTTGACAGGTTTGACATCCATCTTGATGTTGAGGGGATGTGTCGCCACATTAGGGTCGAGTCCTGGCATGTCCTCGTAACTCCAGGCGAATACATCGATATACTCCCTGATCAAGGCAATTAACTCTTCCTTCTCTTCTGAGGGAAGAGTATTGCTGATGTTTATGAGCTTAGGATGCTCTTCATCACTATATTAACTCGACTACCTCGCCCTAGTGGGGGTTCTCTTTGTTCGAATCTATCCCCAAACTGCTCTCTGAGTTGATGGATCCATGGGTCTTCCCATGTTGGCATATGTTCATCATCCTCCATCATAGCAGGGTCGGTTGTAGTCATATTTGACATCAAACCTCTGAACATCTCACCGATACTGATATCAGAGTCCCAAGCAGAGGAATCGACTAATAACCATCTCTATCCGATTGGGTAATCGGTCATCGATCTTCCAAAGAAGATTCCTCATCCAAGGTAATCCCTCGCTAGTCATATTGGTGGTTACCCTTGGCAATTCATCGCCTTGAGACCCCGATCTTCTTCCGTGGAAGCGTCTTGACTTGGGTTTTGGCATTTTGTTGCCAAGCCTATCAAAGAGCGACGCCTTCTTCGGAGCTGGCTTGGTGCAGTCACATTCTGACAACACCGCCCTGATTAGTTTAGAACACGGACAATACGTGTTCAATTCGGGAGAACTTCTCTTTCGAGATTTACTGCACTTCAAAGACGATAGTACAACTCATCGGCATGAATGCCGAGCAACCCTCGTGTTGGTAATGACTTCTCGTATAACGTCCTCGTCACTCGATGAAAACGTCTCCATCTGAGGATGAATTGCCTTATTAGGACTTTCAAAAGTCACTCGCCACGACGTACGCTTTCGCGAGTGTGAATCTTTGACGGGCTCTTGGACTTTAATCCGCAACCTGGTGCAAGCAGCTACAAGAGTCTTCCTATTACGGTTGAGGAGGGTGCGACCCCCTGCACTAGGAGTGACCCGGGACTTCCTTAACGGGCCCAATCGTTCTTTGATCGGAATTTTACCTCGATCATCATGCAATGAGCCGAGGTGCTCCAAAGCCATTTTCTTGCTTTGGAAAGCTCCAGCGTGCTCGACCGAAGCGGGCACTGAGGTGGACGGCAACTTGGATGCGATCGCCGGAGGTGGAATCGATATTGGGGCAGACCTCCCTTGACGGAGATCATCCTGGGGTGGCCGAGCCTTTGTAGAATCAGCTTGGGGTGGCTGATCCTCAGTTGATACCTCGGCCTTGGCCTGAACCGTTGCTCCGGGTTTCGGCCTCCAAACTTGGTGCATTCTTGGTGGCTTCTTGTCCACTTCTCCTTTCTTCTATATCCGAGCCTCTTCAACTAGAGCCCGTGTGTGTGCAAGCAATGCACGGCGCCTCCGGATACGTTCTTCAAGTGTTGATCGGTTCCGTTTGACGGGACCCAATCATTTGTTGACGGCTTGAGGGGTTGCCGATCCGCCTGCTGATGAGGTTCTTGACATTCTCCTCGACTTCGTGATCCACTTTGTAGCGACACCGCCGACCGATTCCGTGGCCTTGGCTAACTCCACGCCTTTGGCGCCTCGGCGGCTCTTTTGAGAGAGTCGGCCGCCATCAGCGGTGATCTCCTACGTAGATCCGCGATCTTGGATGCTGGAAGGATGCCATTTGGTGCAACTTCGACAATGGCGGAGTTAAGATCCTCGCCTTGAAGTTTCGGAGCCGAGGACCAACGGATCTTTCTTGCAGCGGAGATCCTTCTGGATTTGTGGGGGGAGGAAGATTTGGACAAGGACGATAGTATGATACCCACAGCGAAACCCGGATTAACGTGGATTCGGTTAACTTCGCTGGAGCGGAATTATTACACCCTACGCCGGGTTTTCGGCGGTCCCACTGTGATAGGACGATAGTATGCCTGGAAAATTTTTTTCTTTTTTTTCCTATCTGTCCTTGAGGCCTTTGACTTCTTCTTCGACCGGGATCTAGATTCGCGGCTACGACACGACGATCTCATCAGTGAGATCATTGGCTCCCACTGTGGTCGCCAGCTTGTTCGCGGGGAAAGTCGTTTTGTTATTCATTGTCCTTGAACTTGCTTACAGCTTCTTTGGCCTACAACAAAATTCAAAAGAAAATGCCTTTTATTTTAAGGCGTACAATGAAAACGTAAATTACAACTTCTTCCTCAGATGAACAAACACGAGGATCTCGCTATATCGATCCTTGCTTTGGGTTCTTTGCTCGCCGGGACTTGAATCGTCCGTGGACCACCGCAATTCGATCCGTAGAGACCCGTTCAAACTACAGACGGAAGGGCTCGCTTCACGAAGGAAACGGCCTAAGGGGATCACACTCACGGCGAGAGGATCGCCTTCGGGATCACACTCACGAAGGAGAGGATCGCCGAGCGGTGAGATCTACTAGGAGAAATCATCGCACTGACCAGAGTCAATTCGAAGTTTGCTTACCTCGCGTTTGTAGATCCGACGCCGACGAACTTGTGCCGGTGCTTGGAACCGGCCGATCGCCAGATCTCGCGAGCTCCTCTCAAATATCGTAAAATCCCACCCACCAACCGAGCACCCCTAGACTATTTATAGGAAAAGGGAAAGAGGGGGCGTTCGACACTTTGGTGTCCGCCAATGCTCGACATTCCGTGTCCCGGTCAAGGTCGACACTTTGGTGTCCGCCAAGCCCGACACCTTCGTGTCCGGTCAAGGTCGACACTTTGGTGTCCGCCAAGCCCGAACACCATTTGGTGTCCGCCAAGCCCGAACACCATTTGGTGTCCGCTATGGCCGACACTCAATGGTGTCCGCCAAGCCCGACACTTCGGCCCGAAGTTTTGGCCACCGCCGCTTTTGCCCAAGTGAACACGAGGTTCGACCGAATGAACACGAGGTTCGCCAAAAGGCGAGGTTCGCCAGATGAACCGAGGTTCGCCAAACCGCAAGATTCGCCGCATGAGGTTCGCCAAGGCCGTTCGCCAAAATGAACCGAGGTTCGCCAAACCGAGATTCGCGGCCGCAAGGTTCGCCGATGGCGATTTGCCGGCGCAGGTTCGCCAAAATGAACCGAGGTTCGCCAAACCGCTGGTTCGCCGTAAGCCAGGTTTGCCAAAAGGCGCAGGTTCGCCAGATGAACCGAGGTTCGCCAAACCGCTGAGGTTCGCCAGATGAACCGAGGTTCGCCAAACCGAGTTCGCGGATGAACGAGGTTCGCCAAACCGCGAGGTTCGCCAAAATGAACCGAGTTCGCCAAACCTTGAGGATTCGCTTGAATCACGAGTTTGCCAAAAGCGAGTTCGCCAAAATGAACCGAGGTTCGCCAAACCGCGAGGTTCGCCAGATGAACCGAGGTTCGCCAAAAGGCGAGGTTCACCAAAGGCGGGTCGCCGACCAAGTTAGCCGATGCGCCCGTTTTGTCGTTTTCGCGTCGTTTTACGGCGTTTTCCGTCTCGGGCAGGTTCCGTCACGTATTTGATTCGGGACTAATTCTTGGTTCGTTCGGTTCAGCGGTCTGAAATCGTCGTCCGTTCAAGTCGGTTTAAGCCCGTGCTTGTGGCAATGGAGTTTACCGTCGGGTTAGCGCCTTAACTACCGGCGTCATTATCATTCGATGGGTTGTCATTCGCCGACTCCCGTCCGCGAGTTGGTATCGGGATCTTGTAAGTATTTTTGCGCCTACATCATTCACCGCCACCGCCGCTTCCGGCACCGCCGCCCGCTCTAATGCTTTGCCACTACTTGGTCGCCGCCGTCGCTTCGCCTCGCCCGTCGTCATCCTCCTCTCCGCCGCCGGCTCAGCGCCTTGGCTATGTGATCTTATTATGGTATGTTTTATTGTAATTTCTTATTTTTATCGCATGGGTTATGGTTTACTTCTATTTGAATTTTTGAAATCAAATACCTAATTAAAGTGATCTACCCAAAATGATCATCATCATGACCCTAATAGCATTATCCTAATGGTGTGTTTGGATGGAGGTGAACCAATGGAAGTTAAAGTGAAATTTTGTTTTCGCCTTGTTTGGGAGTTTTTTTGAGGGGTTAGAGGATGGAAACGGGTGTAAATTTTGCACTCATTTTTCTCCCCTCCAATTTAGGCGGTAGAGGAAGTAATGGAAACGGGTGTAAAATTTTACAATGTAATGAGACAACAATACCCTTATCACACTAAAATCTATGGCCAAGATTCATTCTAATCCAATATATAAGGGTATTTATGTAACTTTGGCTATATTCACTTTACTTCCATCCTCTAATCTAGAACTCCCAAACAATGTAAAACAAATTTACTTTCGTTACCCTGACTAAACTCCCAAACAATATTTTATCTTTTCACTTCCATTCCTTACCTTTCCTTTCCGTTATTTAACTTTCCGTCCCTTCCCTTAGTTAACTCCCAAACACAAAGATTAGTACGTAACCCTAATTAAACTAAGGTTAATTTTTATTTCACCTAATCCCGCATATAATACTAATTTAACTTTGGCAACCCTAATCCTAGCTTTAATTCTAACCAAATCTAAACAATTAAACTAATCTATCCAAGTGCATAACCCTAATTTAACTAACTTTAACCCAAAATTCAACTTAATCCTATCTCTACTTAACTAATTTAACTTTAATAACTCTAATCCTAACTCTAATAACTCAATTAAACTAATCTACCTAAAATGATCGTAATACTAACCCTAGTCACATTACCCTATGTATAGAACCCTAATTAAACTAACTTTAATATTTTTCTTAGCCTAATCCCTATAAAATAGTACTAATTTAACTTTAGTAAGCCTAATCCTAATCTAATAATCCTAATTGAACAAATATATTCAAAATAATCCTAATTATAACCATAAATACATTACCCAAGTCAATGACCCGCCTAATTCAACTAAACTGAACCCAAATCTAGCCTTAATCCTAAATATAATTAACTAATTTAAATTTAATAACTCTAATCCTAACTCTATGAACTATCTACAGAAAACAATATAACAAAGTAATTCAACAAAGTAATTTAACTTTAAGCACCCTCATCCTAATCCTAGTAACTCTCATTAAATTAATTTAACCATAAAATTCATAATCCTAACCCAAAAATATCACCCTAAGTATAGACTCCTAATTAAACTAACTTTAACCATTAATCATAAATTTAATTAAACTAATTTTACTTTAAACTAACTTTAACCATTAGTCCTAACCAACCCTATTAAATGTTACTATAAAGTTATTCAATAAAAATAAGCCTAATCCCAATAATATTATATGACCCTAAGTCTATCATCCTAACTAAACTAACTTTAGTCATATTTTCATTTAATCCAATTCTAACTAAACTGACTTTATTCTTAAATAACACTAATTTTAACCATGATTATATTACCAAAAGTCTAAGACTCTAATTAGACTAAGTTTAAGATCTGCTTTAAATCTACCCCTATCCTAATCAAACTAATAAAACAATGATTGTTCGATAAATCCTTATGCTCTTATTGATGCATCCAATTTAGTTTGATATACTACAAGGTATTATATTATATATCATGATTAGGAGAATTGAAGTCGTTACCCCTAGTTTCCCGTCTAATAATGTTGGATGTCAATCTCTTCTAACATAAGCGCACGCAATTCTAGTTGGGTATGAAATTAATTTTTCTATCTAAAGAGAATAATCTACTTTATGTTAGGAGCATGATTTAAATGCAATAATTATTGGATCTGTCTGAGGAGTATTCCCCTTCTCGAACTGGTTAGGAATATAGTAGTGTGTCATCTATCTTTGTGTACTTTATGCATTTTTGTTCCCTAAAAATTTCGATAACATGTATAGTATTGTTCTCCGTGTACAATAAGTGTATGTTGTTTTGCGTATCTATCTATTATCTATCTATTATTGATACGCATTATAACATCCACACAGAGTACTCGAAGAACAGCGGGCAGGTGCTACCAAAACTTTCTAGAAATAAAATGCATAAAGTATACAAAGCTAGATATACACACTACTATATATTCCTAATGGGATAGGTCCATTTCCTATGACAGCCGTTAAAGTGTCTTATTCAATTTAGGAGCATAACAAAACATAATTTATGTATTGGCAATTCCCCCTCCGAGATTGTTATAATTTGTATTTCTCGACGGTGCGAAAAAAATTTAACATTACCCAACCATTAATTTGATGTGTTAATCATTAATTTCCACATTACCTGATTATGCTCGATTCCACTAATTAAAAATTATATGTAACATATGGATGAGGATAGGTCCCGACAAGTCCTAGATCAATATTCCACGATTGAGAGATGGAGGGAAAGTCGATAAAAAGATGGGATAAATGCCTTCATACAGTACGCTTTGGCGGACCCAAAAAAGTTAAATAGTAATGTTGTGTATTGCCCCTGCTATTGGGGTAAAAATTTATCGTTAGTAAATAAAAGTGATTTACACATACACTTAATATAAGGATTTTACGAGGAGTACAAATATTAGACGTTTTACAGGAAAGGATGTCTTGAAGAAATGGAACTGGTGGCGGATAACGGTACGTCCGATGATGGGAGAATAGATGATACACAAACAATGCGTGCTAATATATTAACCGTACTTACTATAGATGAAACTGAAGATATTGAGGATGCTGAAGTTGCAGAAAATATCGAAGATGTGAATGATTCCGAGGAGCTAGCACAGATAATGAAACTAATAGAAGACGATGAAAATGATCTGTATGAGAGTTGCACCGAGTTCACCAGATTATCATTTATGTTGCGACTTTTGCGTATGAAGTCCTTTAGCAGAATGGCACATAAATATTTTAATATGTTGCTTGTGTTGCTGTGAAAAGTGATTCCGAATGGAAAAGTGAGCATACCAAAAAACTATGATAAGGTAAAGAAGATTGTTTCCATCACGGGATTTGATTACAATAAGATCAACGCATGCCCTAATGATTGTATCCTCTACTATAAGGATAACAATGACTTTCAGAACTGTCCAACTTGCGGATTGTCATAGTGGGTACAATACAAAAGCTATTCAACACATAGGACATCAAGGTCTGTGCTTAAGCATGGGAAGATTCCAGCAAAGGTCCTTTACCATTTTCCCTTGATACCTAGACTGAAACGGTTGTATATGAACAAAGACACTGCTAAGCATATGAGGTGGTACACAGAAGAATGTACAGATGATGGTAAAGTCAGACATCCGGCTAATGTAGAGGCGTGGTGGTAGGAAAATAAATAGAACATAAGTTGCAAGCACACAACTATAAAGTTATAGTATAAAAAGTTATCGATCCCATGAGGAAGGTATTGTAGGAATTAATCAAAATTGGTTCATAAGTTGTGTGTGTGTGCGACAATTATGAGTGATAAATGAGATTGTGGAGAGATATGAGAGAGTGGTTGTGATTATATGTAAATAAAAACAAAACTAAATTAAGAGGGGAGAAAGAATAGAAGAAAATAAAATCAAGAAACAAATAAAGGAAAATCAAGAATAAAGAGGAAAATCAAGAAAGTAAAGATGGAGGATTCAATTAGAGATATGAGGAATCTAGAATTGAATCCACTAGCCAATTTTAGTTATAAAGTATGAACCATTCTCCTTTTTATCACATTTTACTTTAGATTTGTTAAGCATGGACTATCAAATCACTTAAAGAAAGCATAACCTATCAAATTATCATCCAAGTAAAATTAATACTCATGAAAAGATCAACAACTAGATAGTAATTCTAGAATTCATAAGCATAACCTATCAAACTAAACAAGATAAGCATAGATTATCAAATTCTTCTTCTACCAATTAGTTCTCTAGTTGATTATCCTAAACATGATCATTTTAAGCATAAGAGAATAATTCACAAATTATAAAAGAGATCAAACTAGTTTCATACAATTCCAGAATTCCTACAAGAATTAGTTCCACATATTAGAAAATAAAACAAAGAAAGAAATAAAAAGAAGAGAATAAAAATACAAACTAACTCAATAGAGGGTTCTAGCCTTTGAAAATAATGCAAGAAAAATAAATCTATACTACAAAATAAATGCAAGAAAGTAATGCAAAATTAAAGACATGAAAGTAAATCTACTCTACAAAGCATAAAAATAAATCTAAAATAAGAGGGTTCTAGCCCCTTGAATATCTAAAATAAGAAAAGAAAATATAACAAGATAAAAGAAAAAACTTACATAACAAGAGGATTCTAGCCTCTTGAAAGCAAACATTCACATTCATCTTCATCTTCATTTCATCTTCATCTTCATGATCAAATAAAGAGAAGAAAAGAAAAATATGAAAAGGTAAAAAAATTTATTACTTGCAATAAAGTTATAATTTGGGAAGGTCTCTCAATTAAGAGTAACCCTCCTCTCTAAATAGAGTTTTACAAAATTTTCACACCCAAACCCTTTACTATCTACCCCTATTTATAGCCTACAACAATGAATGAGAGCCCTTGATATTGCTTAGAGATCAAGGATTAAAATCTATCCCAACTGCTTCTTGTGAATCATCGTTGACCAATCGGTTGGCCAATCGATTGGTTTCATGATTTAATTTTTGTGATTTCTTGACTCGATTTCTTCATGAATGCTTGAGCTTTCTTGGGCCTTCTTTTGTCTTCATATTTGGGCTTCAATAAATGGCAGAAAATCAGGGGGTTTAAGTCTTTTAGGCTTTTATTCATTAATTCTTCATTAACCTGTAAATTAAGATAAAACATATTATTAGTGATATATTTATTGATATAAAATAGATAATGAGGGTATAAAATATTATAAAAATATGATTATCATGTGGAAGCATGTGGACCAAACTTTTCCTTGGTTTGCTAATGAGTGCAGGAATGTTAGACTAGGTTTGTCTAGCGACAGATTCAATCTGTTCAAGAATTATGAGTTTCGGTTGGTCTAAATGGCCTGTTGCATTAATGCATGCCTTATAATTTACCACATTGGCTTTGTATGAAATAACCATATATGATACTTTCATTACTGATACCAGGAAAACATGCACCAGGTAATGACATAATTGTCTTTTTAGAACTGCTAATTGATGAGTTAAAATAACCCTAGACTGAAGGGGTCATGACATATGATACTAATGCAAAGCAGTCGTTCAGAATTTGAGGTATTCTGCTACAGACAATTAATGATTTTCTAGTCTATGCTAATCTTTCTGCTTGGACTATGAAGGGAACATATGCTTGTCCAGTGTGTAGTCCAAAATTCAAAGGTCTTCATTTGCAATACAATCAAAAGTTTTGTTATTGGTTTAATAGGAGGTGGTTGGACCTAAAGCATAGATACGGAATAAAAAAATAGAACAATTTTTTTTATGGGACTATTAAGAAGAGAGATGCTCCGCATCCACTAATCAGAGATTAGATTGTAAATTTGCTTGAGAGTTTTGAAACAGTCAGGTTTGGAAAGAAGCGTTATTCGAAAGAGAATTTACTTGGAGTAAGAAACTTGCATAGTAACAAAAGGGTAGCGAAATAAAAGAGCCGAGCACAAGTGGCAAATGATGGGGCTGAAGTCATAAAATTGCCCGTATGGACAAAATTCAGCATTTTCTTTCAATTACCTTATTAGAAAGAGCTAAAAATATGACACAACTTGGACGTCATGCATATTGAAAAATATATTTGTGATGATCTTTTGTCAACTCTATTGCAAGATACTAATAAATCAAAGAATGAACTACGAGCTTGTTAATATCTAATTGCATTGAACATTGAGACGAATTACAGCCGAAGAACGTTGAAACCGATAGATACGAGTTGCCTGCATCTCGTATTATGATGTCAAAGATTGAGATATAAACATTTTGTTAAGTCCTCAAATCAATAAGAAAAATAGTGTCAATGCCCCAAAATAAAGAACTTCATGTGCCCCCCACCCCCGTATTAATTTCCTTATGTATAAGCCCCAAATATCAAGGATTTTGGTTCACTTTAATCGTCCTAAAAGTAACCTTAAAATTTTAAGCTAATTCTCCCGTTTCTTTCTTTTCTTTTTTTTCTCATGGAGCCCATAACCTGATCCTCTTCTCCTTCCTCCTCTCCTCCTTCTCCCTTTAACCCTACCTTCCTCCTCTCTCTCCCTTTCTCCTCTTTACCTCCGACCCCAGATGTTCTTCACTAGCCTTCCCTCACCACCATCGAACATACCTCTAGCTGATTAGCACATTTTAAATACATTTTATACCCTTATTACCTATGTTATATGAATAAACGATATTATTAATAATCATTTTATCTTATTTTGCGTTAATAAAGAAATAATGAATAAAGCCCAAATGACTCAAATCAATTTCTACCAATATTTGAAGCCCAAATCAAGACAAACCAAGGCCCAAGATACCAATTTGATCCAAGAGAAATTCATGAAGAAAAAATTAAAAGACAAATTGCATTGGGAACCAATCGGGACTAACTCCTTGCCAACCTACATAATCCTATTGCTAACCGATCGCCAATGATCGGTTCCCAACAGATTTCAGATTAATGGTGGATTTCTTCCTTTTTGGCTAGGTTTGATCCATGGTTCACATCAACCTCATGGCTATAAATAGTGAAGGTCAGTGTTTTGAGTGTGAAATATTTTGTAAAACTCCATTTGGAGAGGAGGGTTACTTTAATTGAGGAGACCTTCCAAAATTGTAACTTTTGTTACACAATAAATGAAATTTTTCACCCTTCAATTCCTTTCTCTTCTAATCCAAAAGGAGGATTTGATCAGAGTTCTCATTTTGTTTTTAGCACTGACATTTATATATTTATTTACTTTCTGTATCAGATTTTCCTTTCTTTTAATTCACCTTGAGGCTAGAACCCTCTAGGAATTACCCTTTCTAAGTGTGGAGCCATATTTGTGGGATCCCAGAGATTGTTTGAAACTAGCTAACAAATCCAACTCATTTTCATGAGATTGAGATATTGGTGGATCTACTCTAGATTCCTCATATCTTTAATTAATCCTCCATACTTTACATTCTTGATTTTGCACTTATCCTTGTTTTCCATTTGTTTGTTATTTTCCTTTATTCTTGATTTTGATTTTCCTTTACTCTCCTCTCTCTCAATCTTGTTTTCTTTTATTTTGCACTTATTTTCTCTCAATCTCATATTCCTCCATGTATATAATCTCAAACCTAGTTTTTATTATGCATATAACCACCACCACATTCCAACTTTATTTCTCCTCCTTTAACATAATCCACAATCCACTCTCTTTCAACCTCTCCACATCCACATTCACCTTTTTCACTTTTATTTTATTTGAATAAACTCTAATTGTCGCAAGATAATTTGAGAACCAAAACTTGAGCAAAACTCCTCCTACTTTCCTGCCTCGGATCGATAATCTTTATACTATAACTTGATAAGGGTTGTATACTTAACCAAATCACTCAAAATTACCCATCACTACCTCCCCATCTTAAGCAAGCATGAGAAAGCTTAGAGAAGGAGGATAGGTGGTCGACGAGATGGATGGAGAGG